>JARYGA010017516.1:0-62931 GCA_030545235.1 Helianthus tuberosus
GTCCGATAACAGGATTTTTTCAGATCCTATGGTACCATAACCTAATACTGGTCAGCTTGGCCATAGCTACTGAATGTCATTCGTTATGTGAATACGTCCAACAAGTTCGTTCACATTATCGAAATCGTTATTGTTTAATATAAACCATAGTATTCGTTTTTGAAATCATCGTTGAAAGCATCGAAATCATTTAGCACATATGAATCACCCCAAAACAATTGAAAACAGTAAAATAGGGGAACTATGTACTCACATTGAAATGCAAATATCCTTGATTAAAGTGAACTAACAATGCTCGAACAAACCAAGGAAATCAAGTGGCACCTAGTAATCGGATCGCTAGTTAAATAACCTGTTAGTGCATTTATGTCTATAGCCTTCGTCAATCCGAGCCGTAGCAAGAAACAGAAGAAAACGAGTCGTTATGATGAAATATCTAGACAAAAGGCAAGGTGGCAATATTGTAATTAATGAGAAATCTCATTAATAGTCAAGGCCTATAAATAGGAGAGTTATGTTTAGATTAGGGACTTTTGCCATTTTAGAGATTTGAAGAGCTCTAGTTCTAGAGAGAGAAACTAGAGAGAGAAAGTCTCTAAGTGATTCAAGTGATTGTACAATTTTCAGATTTTATCAAAGAATCACGTTTAGATTACGTCATGTGTGTTTAGGTCGCGTTCGTGTACGGATTCCGCACGTTTCACGTTCGTTTCGCAATCGTTTCGGAGTCAAAACCGGTCCAACAAGTGGTATCAGAGCTAGGAGCTCGATTGCTTGATCAAACACATTGTTTTCGTACCTGATTTCAGCCGATTCAGATCCGATTTCATCTATTTCTTCATCTTTTTCATATTTTTCACGTTTTAACTGATTTTCGTCAAATTGAACGGGTTTTTATGGTCCAAATCGTCTGATTTTTTGATATGTTGTGCATATATATCTGATCTATAACCCTACCAAGTTTCAGATCCAAATTCCTAACCGTTTAGGAGAAATCGAAGATTTTCAGTCCGATTTCGCGTAAAAGTTGCAGGTCCGTTCATAGGGAGGTCCGCTTATTCGGACAATATCTGGTCCGCTCATTCGGACAATACCTGGTCCGCTCATCCGGACAATATCTGGTCCGCTCATTCGGACAATACCTGGTCCGCTCATCCGGACATTATCTGGTCCGCTTTTAGTGACAAAATAGTTGAGGTCCGATCATTTGTCACATTAACAGTAGGTTCGCTTTTGTGACATCATATCAAGGGGTATCGCAGTTGAAATCTGATTTGCTTGTCGGCCATTTATAATCAAAAGAAAGTGGTCTGAGTTGTATGGTGTGTTGAGATTATCGAACAGTTCTGACCGTTTGAAACACGATTCCAGTTTGAAAGAGTCTGTCAGTAGTTCACGTGATTAAAGATCATCGGTCATATAAATTGATAATATCAAAAGTCATTAAAAGTTGTTGGTCATTGTTATATTCACGAGATTAAGTGTTTGACAGTTCATTCAAAGTAAATCATATCAACCCATGTGAAGTCATTAATCAGCGGACCAATGAGACTTTAGAGGTTAAAAGTTGTCGGCACTAGTTTTCATCAGCTCATGTGAAATTGTCGGTTTAGTGGATATTACATGTGATCATTTTTAGTGGTATTTTCGGCCCTATCATATTTTTACAACCAAAATATAGGTCCAATGAGAATTATGTTGTTGGTTTAGTGGAATTATCAGTCCAAGATACAAATAAATTGGTCAAATTTGTTGTCGGCTAAGTGAATAGTGAGGCCCAATTATCATTTGTTTGAAAGCCCATTCATTCAGTTTCATACGAACAACATTGGAACTAATCCACGAGTTTTTGACACGAGTCCTAGATCGATTCAATCGTCACTCACTTTTACGTATTCCGTTTGTTTAAACTGATCGTTTGTTTGTTTGTTTGCAGGTTATTCAAGAATTTTTAAATCATGGCTAAAATGTTTGATGAACAGGAAAACGAGAATCTTAAAGATTTAAACGATTGGATTTCTGATTCTTGGTTTGATCAGAAGAAAAGGAAGGACGTTTGGATTAAAAGATCCGAAAATTTCTTATGCATGAAACATGAATCTTTGGAAAAGTTGGAGAGACGTTTTGATGAATTGATTGATAAGATAGAAAGATATGAGATAAAGTTTTCAACTACTGAAAAAATCTTAAAATTTGCTAATGCATTACCTCTAGAATGGGATGAATTTTTGAGTGAACTAAAAAGGAATGAAAAATTCTCACAGTTTTCATTTAGAGAATTCACCAATAAGCTTAGATCACATATGTTTGATAAAGAAAAAAGAAAAGAAGAGTTGATGAGTGAAATGAAAAAGGATTTAGAAAAGATAAATTTGGAAGTGATCATCGAAATGAGAAAAAGATTCTCTGTGTGTCTTGCAGCAAAAAGGGTTATGAAATACGATATTAAGAGGGGTTGTTATATTGATGAAAATATGAATTCTCTTGATTTTGTTAAAATTTTTTGTGCAGGAACATACATGATAGAAACACAGAAAGAAGCCGATGCTGAAAAGATGAATGAAAAGTGCACAAAATGTGATAAACTTGGAGCAGACAATGCCAAATTCTTGAGTGATGCGGAGAATTTGACATTGGAAAACAAAGCTTTGAAAGATGGGAAGAAAACTGATGATGAACAGATTCTGGAGTTGCGCTTGAACTGCGAAAAATTGAAATCTGAAAATGACAAACTTTTGAAGAATGTTGAGAGTTTGTCATTAGAAAATGAAAATTTTAAACAATTAGAAAATGATTTCAAAAGTCAAATAAAGATTTTAGAAGATGAGAGAGATATTTTTGGTAAAGATAATCTTGAAAAACAAATTGAAATCAATTCTCATCTTGCTAAAATCATCCACCTTGAAAAAGAAGCTGAAATTGCTCGAAATAAAATTACCGAGCTTGAGAATAAGTTGAAAAGTTTTGTGACTTCTGCATCGTACGTTTGTCCAAAACCGATCAATGTTGTTCCAATAAGTGACAATGTCACAAATTTTGACAAAGTCAAAATTGAAAATTGTGATGAAATATCTGATGATGAAAAAGAAAAGAAAAGAAAAATATTTTTAGATTTACAAGAAAAATTTCAAAATACTGTTTTGCAATCTACTGAAACAGGTGAATGTTCTAAACAAAAACCTGTTAAGAAGAATGCAGAACAGAAACAAAAAGATAAAAATTTGAAAAATTCTAAAATTGAAAATAAAAGCTCATCAGATAAATCATCCAATCATTATCAAAAATCACAAAAAATTAAAAATGAAAACTCACAAAATGTTGGTAATAAGTGGTGCAGGTTTGACCACAGTGCTCAAAGGACAAATCATGCTTATAGGAGGAGTTATGATTACCACAAATCTAAACAATGTTATGATCTGAATATGTGGTTTGAAGATGGTAGATGGTACGATAACAGAGTGTGCTACACCTGTGGTGTTAGAGGACACATTGCTGTTAACTGCCAGAATTGGAATTTTGAAACACGAAGATGCTATAATTGCCATATCAGAGGACATATTTCCAGAGATTGCGCAAGGAGATCGATGGGAAGATCGAGGGTTGAATCTCAGAGAACGGTAAAGAAACCAGTCACTGTCAAGCCCAAAGAACAGAAAGTGGAAGATAAGAAAGTAAAGCTTTCACAGGGGCAGAGAGACAGACTGAGGAATAAGAGGAAGAAGGCAAGAGAGTATTTGGAGAAGATTTTGTCTTCGGGTTCACCGGTTGGTTTGAATAAGAGTTCTGATGAATCGATTCACTCGACGGAAAAGTCAAGCAAATCAAATTCTTCAGATACAAATCTGAGGACAGAAAGGAAGAAAAAGAAGAAAGTTATTGGTGATGAATCTGACTCATCCAAGTCAGACAAGCCAAGTTCGGGCAATGAATCTGATTCCACAAAATCAGATGAGCCACAAGTTGAGGTAAAAAAGGAAGAGACAGTTCTATTAATGAATGATGAGAACTTTCCACCATTATAAGCCGCAAACCTAAAATCAAAAGGTGTTGATGCTGGAAAAATGTTTAATAGCAATGTTAAACATATTTTTAGTAAGATGGCTGATGGAAAGGTAAAAGGGGCAAAATAATTTTATAAAGAAAAGAGAAATGTTCAAAACACACCCAAGACTGGTTTGGCTTGGGTACATAAATCTGTTGGTTGAATTTCTGACTTGCCGGAGCTTCCAGGTTGGTAAGTGTGAAGCAGGTATCGGCATCATTCTTGAGAAATTCACAGGATGGTAACTGTGATATTTCGTCTTACAAGTGGTTAATCAAGGACATTAAATTGTACTTGATTTTCTACAAGTGATTGTGATGTTTGATCTTATATTGTTAAAATCTGTACAAAATGGTTAAAAGAGAACAAGGTGATATGATGACCCCGAACCCATAAGTGATGGGTAAACAAACTAATTTTTCCGGAAAAACCATTCTGATTAAAACAAACTTAAGTGTTTTGAAATCATTATGGGAAAATAGTTTGTTGTAAGGAGGAGTGTTGATTGAATATGCCGAAACCCTCACGGCTGAACAAACATGATTACTTTCACCAGATTGAAAAACAGTTTTCAAACTGTAAAAATCAATGTGTTGTAAATCATGGGGGTATGTATATTTTCTGCAAATCAGAGCACTTTAAGCAGAAATTGGATGGCGAGACAAAGCTATCAGTGTTGGTTGTCAAATTTTCTTTATATGGTTTTGCATTTTAGGGGGAGTAATATTGTCAGAAAATACAAAAACATTTGAAAAATTTGAAAAAGTCAAAAACATGATAAAATTCAAAAATTGAGTTTTTGTGTAAAAAGAGGAAATGATAGTACATCAGTAGACAGTTACAGTACGCTAAAGAATTGGAAAGTTTAAATGTGTTAAACGATCTCACTGTGGATGTGTCGGTAGATTTTTATACATTTAGTAAACTTTTTCGGGATATAAACCTAAATTCAAACTTGCTTATTTCGTGGGGAACACTACTTGAATATATAGGTAACCCCTAAAATCTCGTTTGAAAGGTCTCTTAATCTGATATACTAGGTCTTTATACTCTATGATGTCTGGGGTATTATTCCGGGACTTCTGCTAAACGGTAGTTCTGACCTAGTCCCTGGCTAATACTTGCTGCAATGCTTGAAACATAGCATTAAACCCTCAGCATGCCGATGAAACAATAAAATTGATAGTCGCTGCTGTTGTAAGCAAAAAGATCCTCTAAAGGGGACATACCGTAAAGTCGAAGCTGATATCTCTCTGCGTATACGGAAGTATCGACCTGAGATCCCTCGGCCCTCGCATACCTAATTTATATACAGATATCATTGTAGTATACTCACCTGTAAGACTGATTATTGGGATTCTGGATACGGGAGTATATTCAAGAGGTGGGACACATGAATAGGTTTAAGTTCTTAATACACCTAATTCGTATCCTGAATTAGTTGAAATTTGTATGAAAATTTAAGTGGACAAATATATCGACAATCTAAGTGAATTGTTTAATTCTTAAAGTGAAATTAAGATCAACGGTACTTGTGTCTTGTCATAAACTGATATGATCCTCTGACGCAAACTCAAACAAAAATATTGTCTGTAAATATGTTTGTACATATTTCTTTACTGTTTTATATTTTCAGAAAATACAAAAAGATTTTGATTTTTGCTTTTCGACAACTGATGTCTGAGTGCTGAGTTTCAAAATCTAAGTAAGCTGATTGTGTTTCTGAAAATAAAACAAGTTCATTAATTTGAAACTTGATTTAAAATAAAAAATCAAAAAGAGTTTGTGATATCTCCAAGGTCATTAACTTGGACTTGGATGATTAACTGTGGGGGATTTGGATGCTTATATTGTTATAGAGCTAGTTTCCGATTCGATTCGATGAAACTGCCAAATTCATGAGAAATGATTTAGAGAAGATTGAATTGCCAGGTTACTATTCCTGGTAGTCTAAAATGTTGTTACTTATGAATGTATGAGTGATTGCAGGAAAAAGTCCAGACTACGATCCCGGAAGCTGAGTCTAAGGGGGAGTCTGAAGACGAGCTCAAAGCAAGGGGGAGCTTGTATACGGAAAGCAAGGTGTCGATCCCAAAGCACGGAAGCTTGACGAAAGGGGGAGCCTGATGAAGAAAAGAGTCTACAGAAAGGAGAAGAAGCTGAAGCTGAATACAGATCCACCGGGATTCTGTTCAAGAAGTCTAAAAGAGAAAAAGAAGATGCTACGAGTTTGACTCAATGATCGAGATTGACTGCGGCAATATCCAAGGGGGAGTCTGTTAGTGCATTTATGTCTATAGCCTTCGTCAATCCGAGCCGTAGCAAGAAACAGAAGAAAACGAGTCGTTATGATGAAATATCTAGACAAAAGGCAAGGTGGCAATATTGTAATTAATGAGAAATCTCATTAATAGTCAAGGCCTATAAATAGGAGAGTTATGTTTAGATTAGGGACTTTTGCCATTTTAGAGATTTGAAGAGCTCTAGTTCTAGAGAGAGAAACTAGAGAGAGAAAGTCTCTAAGTGATTCAAGTGATTGTACAATTTCAGATTTTATCAAAGAATCACGTTTAGATTACGTCATGTGTGTTTACGTCGCGTTCGTGTACGGATTCCGCACGTTTCACGTTCGTTTCGCAATCGTTTCAGAGTCAAAACCGGTCCAACATAACCGACACCTAAATCGGAAAATCGGGTAGAATGAGGTCTTGTACACCAAATGAGTATCAGAACTCATGTGATATTGTTTAACAAATCCTACATTCTAAATCGGAACCTATCCTAAGTGCTTACGACCCGTTACGACCCATTAAGGTAGCTTACGCTACTTTAATGCATCGTTCACGCAAAAGCGCGTTCGAGATGCCTAACTAGTCCTATGACAAGTATTATATGCCCTAACATGTTTAAATATGTTGCATAATCAGTTTAAGTGGCAAAAGTTAAGTTAGATATGCTTAAATACCAATTATGTATGAAAAGGGCATTTTGGTCATTTTCCTAAGGCATATAAACTACCTATCACACAACTAATTAAACTAACTGACCATAAGGTATAACCTTGGAAGGTTATTCCCTATACAAATATGGTCACAATATATGCTTGGTCGGATCCTAACGATCGACCAAACGGGTCGGGTTCGAAAGTCTAAGCGGTTGTCAAGACCGCTTGACTTACGACCCTAAACAAGCACTAGACTAAAAGTGACGAGCTAAACATGTTAAAACATGTTTAAATAAGTTAGAAAACATGTTTGATATCAAAACAAATTGTTTTGATGTAGGATCGTTTGCTGAGCCAAATGAGTCGATCAGAAGAGAACTCGTCCAATATGAGAGGCGGAAACAAACATATCGGAGTTATTTCAGCTGTATTACACAAAAAATCACTTTAATTGTCTCTTATATTGAAAACACAATGTTTTACAGCCTGGAGACACTTCGGCAGCACTTCGTTGCCAGAATCAAATCGTTACAAATGACAAGACATAACAAGTATTTATAGGGCAGTCTATTTCGCACGAAACTGTTCACGCGAAATCAAGTTCACACGAAATGGCTATTTCGTGCGAAATACCTAGTTGATTTCGTGCGAAATAACAGTTTGTCATTTCGTGCGAAATACCCCTACAATACATATTTCTCATATTCTTGAATAACGTGCCCTGATCTATCTAAACACAAATAAGACTCGATACAAGACGAAGTCGACTGACATATGTACCAACAGACTCCCCCTTGGATGTTGACGAAGTCTTCAGTGTCGAGTCTTCAATCTTTAGCCTCTATGTAACACCCCAACCCGGAAGGGCTGACGTGTCACAATAACAGTATCATAAACAAAAGTCATAATTCCATTTATTTATTTGATAAGGATACAACCATACGACCACTAAACTTAAGTATAATATATAATCGAACACATTCGATTTGATTAACTAACATCTTCAGATTTATTCCTAGGCTTTACTCTTCTCTCTTTTCCCCGCCCAAAGTAACCCGCGGACCTGTACATACAAAAAGTTTACGGAATGAGCCAAATGCTCAGTACGGAATAATAGGCTCAAATAACAAATAATGTTTTATAGGAAATGTTATTCGGATGAAACTTTATGTTAAAATGATATGATGCAAGTAACGTAATTTCATAATCATATCATACGGATGTACCCATGAGCGAAACTTAAAACGTGACAATACACAGGTAGCTACTCCTGCATAATTATCACATGAGATGGCGAGTTGGCATACCCGCTATCCACCTCCTTAACTTAAATCCTAGGATCGATCCATACGCCTCCTAGTAGCTTTGTACCTCACTTGTACCTAGGGACGCCGTGAACTGATCTCTCCATCATGGATGGAGCACATGATGTCGATGCCGCAACAACATGCTCGTGGGACACTCCACGAGAAGCGACACTCAGGGTATCGGAGTACAAATGGTCTTATTTACATAACTTATCAAAATATTTTTCATAACAAGACGTAACATATATTGGAACATGCGATAATGAGTACAACTAACATAATACTATCGCATGACATGAAAGCTAAATCCAAAGTTATGATTAGAATAGGAATTCAACGGACTGTCAAATGAATCGATAATCAAAGACGTGAGGAGTTTAAAAAGATATATGAATTTAATGGGTTTCTAACAATTTAAATATGAAGCAATAAGGAGTGAGGGTAAGGATCCGTACCTTAATAATTCCAAAGTGATGCTACCTTGTGATAATATTTCAGATTTATACGGCAGAGTTTAGACTACTGATTAATCTTTTAACCTAATTTAAATAACATGCATACAAACTAGGTCAGTAACTTAGTACAGCATTTACAATAACTCACGAGATTAAAATCCTCACAACGAATGACAAAGTGCGATACTTAAACATCCATCGGATTCACAATTAATGACAAAGTGAAATCACTTAAACATCCATCGGATTCACAACGAATGACAAAGTGCAAACACTTAAACATCCATCGGAATCACAACTAATGACAAAGTGAAATTACTTAAACATCCATCGGAATCACGACTAATGACAAAGCATAACCCAAATTTGAGCAACACTTAAACATCCATTGGATTGATTTCAATCAATCGGACATTGAATCGTATCAGCGATCGAGTTAATACCCTGATTGCGGCGTCGATTAGTGATCCGTTTGTGTTGATTGTGGTAAACAGAGCATAACTCGGTGTATTTTGTGAATTTTTATGTCGAACTGAAGCCAGGAATCAAGTCCCAGGCCCCTGTATTTATACCCAAATTTGGCATCTCCCGCGTGTCGCGACAGAATACATGGTCCCTGTCGCGACTCGCCTGTGGTGTCAACGTAGAGTGGGGTAGGCTTGTTATTAGTATAGGCCTGCTGAGTCGACGTTTCGTGAATTCTCAATTTAGACAACGCATTTTAGAGATAATCATTAGTTAGGGTTTACCCCCTTAAGTTTTAGGGGCTCTGATCCTGATTCTGAAAATTCTGAAAATTTTAGGGTTTGTACAGAATTACTTGGGTGTCTTAATTAGGGTTTCCTATTGGATAATTTATAAATAAAAATAATAGTTTTGGTTGATATACAGAAAGATGGATCATAAGATAAATGTTTAGTTTATTATAAATTATTTATTATTCTTTTATTTCTAGAATAATGATTTTTAAATTTATGGTTATTACAACTATTACCCCCTTAAAAGAAATTTCGTCCTCGAAATTTTTCAAATAAGAATATAACATATCGTATAAGTAACGGAACTTTCATAGCAGAGTTACTAACTTATATAACAAGAATCTCCTAAACACATATGTGTATCTGAAATTCATAATTACGTTCATGACCATAATTGTCAATTACCTTACTACCATGTCCTAATGGTTCTTCCACTACGTATCTTAATAACATTTTTAATCATGCAGAAAATCAATATAGACTTATAGATAACAAGAGTGACTATTTGTACTGATATCTCCTACATAAACATGCTTAATCATAACTAAGATATATTCACATAAGGTAAAGTATGAGTGACCACAATTATAAACAATGAATATAGATCAAAGAGCAAGGTTTACCATTACCTCGACTAAAATTCTATTACTAGAATAGATTAGGGTATAGAGAGCGAATTGATTCTTCAGATTCCCATGTTGCTTCGCGTTCAGAGTGATTTTTCCAGAGGATTTTAACAAACGGAATTACTTTCCTACGCATAACCCTTTCTTGTCGATCTAAGATGGCTTCTGGTTCCTCTTCGTAGGACAAATCTTCGTGAATTGTAAGTAACGGATAACTAAGGACATGGAGTGGATGATAATTATATCCTCTTAACGAGGAGACATGAAAAACGTTATGAACGTGAGAGAGTTGAGGCGGTAGAGCTAGTCGATATGATACTTCTCCAATTCTTTCAAGGATTTCAAACGGACCAATGAAACGAGGACTAAGTTTCCCTTTAATTCCAAATCTACGAACGCCACGCCAAGGTGATACCTTTAAGAATACGTGGTCACCAATTTTAAATTCAAGTGGTCGTCTATCTTGATCTGCATAGCTCTTTTGTCTGCTCTGAGCTTCTTTCAGTTTTTCTCGTGCCTTAGTGACTTTTTCATTTGTAATCTGAACTAGTTCTGGCCCTTCAATAATCTTTTCTCCAACTTCATCCCAGTATATCGGTGCTCGACATTTCCGACCATACAAAAGCTCAAAAGGTGCCATGCCAATACTTGCTTGCCAACTATTGTTGTAAGCGAACTCAACAAGGCATAGATATTCATCCCAGTTTCCAGACCATTCAAGTGCACATGCTCGGAGCATGTCTTCCAAGGTTTGGATCGTGCGTTCTGACTGCCCATCTGTTTGTGGATGGAAAGCCGTACTAAACTTCAGTCATGTCCCCCAAGCTGCCTGAAAACCTTTCCAAAATCGTGAGGTGAAACGTGGGTCTCTATCTGAAACAATGGAACACGGTGTGCCATGGAGTCGAATAATCTCTTGAAGAAATATTTCGGATAACTTACTAACCGAAATTCCTTGCTGAATTGGTATAAAATGTGCTGACTTTGACAATCTATCGACAACAACCCATACAACATCATTCTTCTTGAATGTCTTAGGCAAACCGGTAACAAAATCCATTGTGATCTCATCCCACTTCCATATGGGAATATCCAATGGCTGCAATAGACCGCTTGCTCGTTTGTGTTCAATTTTCACTTGTTGGCAAGTGAGGCATTTACTTACGTATCGAGCAACGTCTTCCTTCATGCCATTCCACCAGAAGTTCTGTCATAAGTCTCGATACATCTTGGTAGATCCTGGGTGAATTGAAAATGGTGAGCTGTGAGCTTCGGCTAACAATGACTCACGAAGGGTAGAGTCATCGGGTACACAAAGTCTTTTACCGCACCAAATCACCCCATTATGGTCTATACGAAATTCAGATTGCTTACCCACCTCAAGATTTTGCACAATTGCCCAAAGTTCTCCATCTTGCTTTTGTGCATCTTTGATCCGTGATATGAGGTCGGGTTCAATCTGCATTCTAGCTAGATATCCATCAGATTTACTAACCTGAAGCCAAATGTTCATCCTTTCGAGATCCCTCATAATACGAGGCTGAATTTGTAAGCAAGATATAGTCCCGGAATTCTTTCGGCTCAATGCGTCAGCTACAACATTGGCTTTGCCTGGATGGTATTGAATATTTGCATCGTAATCTTTTAAAAGTTCTAACCACCTTCTTTGCCTCATATTTAGCTCCTTCTGCGTGAATATGTACTTGAGGCTCTTGTGGTCGGTAAAGATGTCACAACTCTCACCATACAGATAGTGTCGCCAAATCTTAAGTGCAAAGACAACTGCTGCTAGTTCTAAATCATGTGTAGGGTAGTTAACTTCATAAGGCTTCAACTGACGGGAGGCATAAGCGATAACCTTCCCATGTTGCATTAGCACACAACCTAATCCTTTCTTTGAGGCATCACTATAGACTTGGTAACCTCCTGATCCAGAAGGGAGAGTGAGTATCGGAGAGGATACGAGTCGTTTCTTCAATTCTTCAAAGCTTTTCTCTTGTTCCTCATTCCATGAGTACTTCACCCCTTTCCTTAGGAGTTTTGTGAGTGGTAAAGCAATTACCGAGAATCTTTCAACAAATCTTCGGTAATAGCCAGCAAGACCCAAGAAACTTCGTATTTCGGTAACAGAAGTGGGTCTTGGCCATTTTGTAATAGCTTCAACCTTTGTTGGGTCTACCATAATTCCCTCTGCTGATATGACATGACCTAGAAATGCCACTTGGATAAGCCAAAAGTCACATTTGGAAAACTTAGCGTACAACTTCTCATGCCGCAAGGTTCCAAGTACTGCATGTAGATGTGCTTCATGCTCTTCGCAACTCTTAGAATACACCAGAATGTCATGGATAAAGACAATAACGAATTTGTCTAGGAATTTGTGAAATACGCGATTCATCAAATCCATGAAGACTGCGAGTGCGTTAGTTAGCCCAAAGGGCATATCCAAGAATTCGTAATGAACATAACGAGTACGAAAGGCGGTCTTGGGAACATCATCATTTTTTATCTTTAGCTGATGGTACCCGGACCTCAGGTCGATTTTTTAGAAGAACTGAGCCCCCTGAAGTTGATCAAAGAGATCATCAATGCGAGGCAGAGGATACTGATTACGAATAGTAATCTTGTTCAGCTCTCGGTAGTCAATACATAAACGCATACTACCGTCTTTCTTTTTCACAAATAAGACCGGAGCACCCCAAGGTGAAACACTAGGTCTTATGAATCCTAGATCTAACAATTCTTGCAATTGTTCCTTCAACTCCTTCAGTTCCATCGGGGCCATACGGTATGGAGCTTTAGAAATAGGTTCGGCACCAGGGATCAAATCGATGGTGAATTCTACCTGACGGTCGGGTGGTAATCCCGGGAGTTCATCCGGAAATACATCAGGATATTCACGAACAACGGAGTGGTTATCGATACTCTTAACACTAGCAGAAGTATCCTTAATCGATGCTAGGAATCCAGCACAGCCGTTTGATATGAATTTTCGAGCTTTGAGCGCAGAGATAATTTTAAGAGATTTATGGGCTTGAGTTCCCTGATATATAATATCAGGATGATGAAGATCACCGAAAATAACACGGCGGGAATGACAATCTATAGTTACGCAATGTAGAGACAACCAATCTATCCCTAGAATAACATCAAAGTCACACATATGTATTGGAAATAGGTCTGCCTTACACACAATAGATTCAATACGGATCGGACAATCTTTATATACGTAAGTGATTACGGATGAATTTTCCATGGGAGTGGAAATGGTTAAAGTATGATTTAAGAGAGTTGGTCTTATCGGAAGGTACTTAGTAAACGAGTGGGATACTAAAGAATGGGTCGCTCCTGTATCGAATAACACATAGATACTACGTTCACCAAGCTGAAGGGTTCCAGATACAGTACCTGGGGCATTAGCAGCGTCAGTAGCAGAAAGTGCGAAAACTCTTCCTCCAACATTGGGTGGTGCAACGTTAGGTCGGTTATTCTTCTTAGTGTCTTTCTTTGTACACTCCTTGATCATGTGTCCAGTTTGGCCACATCTAAAGCATGCTCCTGTACCTCGGTGACATACGCCCTGATGTCTCTTACCACAAGTATTACATAGAGGATATGTAATCTGATTCGGGTTTACATGTTGATTCAGTGGTTGAGCTCTAATAGGTTCTGCATACAACTGAATCTGGTTTTGAGTAGGCCTCGGGTTTTGCGGTCTAGGTTGCCATGGACGTGCCTGATTTCCAGAGTTTTGATTTCCTTGCACTTTGCGGTCTTGATGCTGTGGCGTAGTGGATGATTGGCCGATTGCTTGCTTAAATTGTCCTTCTCTGTTTCTCTTCTTATTATCCTCAGTTCGAGATAAAAATTCTTTCCTCTCGAACTCAAAAGTTTT
Organism: Helianthus tuberosus; assembly: GCA_030545235.1. NCBI lineage: Eukaryota > Viridiplantae > Streptophyta > Magnoliopsida > Asterales > Asteraceae > Helianthus > Helianthus tuberosus. The sequence continues at coordinate 14,028 of JARYGA010017516.1, forward strand.
GATTGCATCAGTAACTTCGGTGATATCCTTAAATTTCATGTACATGATCGACTTCCGAATTCGATCATTGACTGCCCACTTGCATTTTTCTGCCTGGGCTTCTGCTGATCCTGCAACGTCTCCTACAATACTAACCAACCTTGAAAATCTAGTAATGAACTCAAAGGCTGGTTCATCACTCCCCTGTCGAATCACTGCATACTCCCTGATATAAGCTTCTTTATCAGCGGTAGAAAAATACTTGTCGTAAAAGATGGTACGAAAGTCGACCCATGAAAGATTAGCGTCAAAATCATCCCCTCCTTTGACTTGCTTATATCCTTCCCACCAAGTTTGTGCGTCATCTTCAAGTTTGTAGGTAGCCAATCTAACTTTGTATTGCTCCGGAACTCCAAGAACTCCGAAGATCTTTTCAACATGAGCTATCCAGTTTCTGGCATCGGCTGGATTAGTAGCGTGACTAAAGGATTTCGGCTTTTGTTTTTGGAATTTAGCGATCCATATGTCTATACTATAGGTAGTATGGTTCGTGGTATTCTCACGAATTTCTTCACCAGAGATTGGATTCGTGTTATTACGTTCTGGATGACGAGTTTGTTGAATAACGGCCTCAGCTGTTTGAGCAACAAGGTTTGGAAGCAACCCGGCAACAGCCTGGTTGATAGCATTAATTACGTTTGGATCAACTGGAGTCTCATTCGAAGAAGTGTTGTTACGCACATGGTTAGTACGAGTACTCCTACGTGGCGGACGACGAGGAGGCATCTATAAGAATAGACATAGGAGTTAAACCAAATAAGAGACCAAGTTGAATCCTATCATAGATATTTACCCATTCCTCACAGGTTTTAATTACTATCTTCAAGTTTTCTACAGGAAAGAGCCTTTGCTCTGATACCATAGCTGTAACACCCCAACCCGGAAGGGCTGACGTGTCACAATAATAGTATCATAAACAAAAGTCATAATTCCATTTATTTATTTGATAAGGATACAACCATACGACCACTAAACTTAAGTATAATATATAATCGGACACATTCGATTTGATTAACTAACATCTTCAGATTTATTCCTAGGCTTTACTCTTCTCTCTTTTCCCCGCCCAAAGTAACCTGCGGACCTGTACATACAAAAAGTTTACGGAATGAGCCAAATGCTCAGTACGGAATAATAGGCTCAAATAACAAATAATGTTTTATAGGAAATGTTATTCGGATGAAACTTTATGTTAAAATGATATGATGCAAGTAACGTAATTTCATAATCATATCATACGGATGTACCTATGAGCCAAACTTAAAAGGTGACAATACACAGGTAGCTACTCCTGGATAATTATCACATGAGATGGCGAGTTAGCTTACCCGCTATCCACATCCTTAACTTAAATCCTAGGATCGATCCATACGCCTCCTAGTAGCTTTGTACCTCACTTGTACCTAGGGACGCCGTGAACCGATCTCTCCGTCACGGATGGAGCACATGATGTCGATGCCGCAACAACATGCTCGTGGGACACTCCACGAGAAGCGACACTCAGGGTATCAGAGTACAAATGGTCTTATTTACATAACTTATCAAAATATTTTTCATAACAAGACGTAACATATATTGGAACATGCGATAATGAGTACAACTAACATAATACTATCGCATGACATGAAAGCTAAATCCAAAGTTATGATTAGAATAGGAATTCAACGGACTGTCAAATGAATCAAAAATCAAAGACGTGAGGAGTTTAAAAAGATATATGAATTTAATGGGTTTATAACAATTTGAATATGAAGCAATAAGGAGTGAGGGTAAGGATCCGTACCTTAATAATTCCAAAGTGATGCTACCTTGTGATAATATTTCAGATTTATACGGCAGAGTTTAGACTACTGATTAATCTTTTAACCTATTTTAAATAACATGCATACAAACTAGGTCAGTAACTTAGTACAGCATTTACGATAACTCACGAGATTAAAATCCTCACAACGAATGACAAAGTGCGATACTTAAACATCCATCGGATTCACAATTAATGACAAAGTGAAATCACTTAAACATCCATCGGATTCACAACGAATGACAAAGTGCAAACACTTAAACATCCATCGGAATCACAACTAATGACAAAGTGAAATTACTTAAACATCCATCGGAATCACGACTAATGACAAAGCATAACCCAAATTTGAGCAGCACTTAAACATCCATTGGATTGATTTCAATTAATCGAACATTGAATCGTATCAGCGATCGAGTTAATACCCTGATTGCGGCGTCGATTAGTGATCCGTGTGTGTTGATTGTGGTAAACAGAGCATAACTCGGTGTATTTTGTGAATTTTTATGTCGAACTGAAGCCAGGAATCAAGTCCCAGGCCCCTGTATTTATACCCAAATTTGGCATCTCCCGCGTGTCGCGACAGAATACATGGTCCCTGTCGCGACTCGCCTGTGGTGTCAACGTAGAGTAGGGTAGGCTTGTTATTAGTATAGGCCTGCTGAGTCGACGTTTCGTGAATTCTCAATTTAGACAACGCATTTTAGAGATAATCATTAGTTAGGGTTTACCCCCCTTAAGTTTTAGGGGCTCTGATCCTGATTTTGAAATTTCTGAAAATTTTAGGGTTTGTACAGAATTACTTGGGTGTCTTAATTAGGGTTTCCTATTGGATAATTTATAAATAAAAATAATAGTTTTGGTTGATATACAGAAAGATGGATCATAAGATAAATGTTTAGTTTATTATAAATTATTTATTATTCTTTTATTTCTAGAATAATGATTTTTAAATTTATGGTTATTACACTCTATCAGTCTTCTCGTTCTCTCCGAAGTATCTGACATTGTAAAGCATCCTCAATCCTCTCTCTTTTCTCTATGAGTTAATCTCCTCCTTGGATGTTGATCTATCATCTTCACAAGCTTTGAATCTGAATCTCGAGCTTTCTAATTCTCTTGATCAGATCTCTTGATTCCTTATGTTCATCAGCATCTGCAATTTGCGTGATCTTCAGGATCTGAATCTGACTCTACTATCTTCAGACTCCTCTCTGCTAGCAGACTCACCCTTAATTTGAACTTGGGATCGTAGCCTGGCTTTTACAGAATCAGGTTCGTAATCTGGCTATCTATGACACCAGAATCAGGAACCTTGCTATCCTGCACAATCTCTACCACATAATAAGTTTCACAAATTTAAAATCTGTCAAATTTATATACCATTTGCAGGAATTAATCAATCAAAAAATGATTTTACAATGTTAATCTCTGATGAACCACTTGTAGAAATACCATTTTTCTTTTCAAACAATTTTTCGTCTCAAGCATCTCAAACAAACTCTCCCAAACCTTTTGTTCATCATGTTTAGCACTTGGAATTTTGAAAATCAGTTCTTCAACAACAGTTGTCGAAAAATAAGATGACATAAAATCTTTTTGGATTTTTAAAACTTTAAGCTATAACACACTGAAAAACTTTTTGGATTTTTGATTCTATCAGAATGTAGTAAAGAAATATTTAAAAACAATATTTTTGTGAGTTTGTGTAAGAGGATCATATCAGATTTGAGACAAATCACTAACACCATTAAGCTTTAAAAATTTTATGTTCTAAACGATTCACGTAGATTGTCAGTATACTGATCCACTTAAATTTTCACACAAAGTTCAACTGTTTCGAGATACGAGATTAATGTTTTAAGAACTTAAACTTATTCGCGTGTCCCACCTCAGAATATACTCCCGTATCCAGATCCCAATATTCAGTCTTACAGGTGAGTATACCTAGATGATATCTGTAAAGGGTTAAATGAGAGGGCCATGAGAGCTCAGGCTATTGCGTCCGCAAAATCAGAGAGATGATGGCTTCGACTTTAGGTGTGTTCCCTTTAGAGAATCTTTTCTTCAACAGCACATGATTAGCATTTTTCAATGTTTCATCATTTTTTTATGCTGAGGGGTGCTATATTTCAAGCAAGCGAAAAGTATTATACGGGGACTAGGCCATTGTTTCTGCAAAATCAGAAGTCCCGGGATAATACCCCAGATATCACTAAGCATAAAGACCTAGTATCTCAGAAAGAGTGGTCTTTCAAACAAGATTTCGGGGGTTACCCATATATCCGAGAGATGTTCCCCACGAGACATGTAAGTTTGATATTTAGGTTTATATCTCGACACAATCTACTAAATGTGTAAAAACCTACTGGCACATCATCAGTGAGACCGTTTATCGCATTTGACTTTCCATTTTTTTAGCATGCTGTGATCGTCTACTGATGTACTATCATTTCCTTTTTTTCACAACAAAACTCATTTTTAAATTTTATCATGTTTTTGGTTTTTTTTTTTTTAATTTTCTAATGTTTTTGGATTTTCTGAAATTTCTTACTCCCCCTAAAATTCAAAACCATTTAAAGAAAAATTTGAAAACAAACTATACAAATAAAGTGACAACTGATGTGAATTGCTTCAAATCGCCAACATTTTGGCATAAACAATCAGAACTCCCCCTGACAACAAACTATTTTCCCATTATGATTTCAAAACAATTAAGTTTGTTTTAATCAAAATGGTTTTTCTGTAAAATAAGTTTTGCTGATTTCATAAAACCACTTGTAGGTTAGGGGATCAATTCATCACCTTGTTCTTTCATCTTCAACCTTTTGAAAAATAAGTTTTAATCAACAAATACCACTTGTAGGAAATCAAGTACAACTTAATGTCCCTGATTCACCACTTGTAGGTTTTCACAATCACATAAAATTCAAGAAAGATGCCGATTCCTGCTCCACAATTACTAACTTGGGAACTCCGGCAAGTCCAGAGTTTAATCATAATAGGTTCTATCCCAGTTACCACCCTGGGATGACCCATCTTCACCTGGTTTCTTTGTTTTCTTCTCATAGAATTCCTTTACCCCTTTTACCTTCCGTCAACCATTTTTCCAAAAATATTTTGAAATTGGGGCTAAAGGCCTTTTCAACATCAAAATCTTTCTTTTCAGAAAAAAATTGATTTGAAATCTCAACTTTTCCAACTTTTTGTCTAAATTTTTCAGCCCGCAATGGTGGAAAATTTTCATCATCCATTGGTGGAACCGAATTTTCACTTTTTATCACAACTTGTGGCTCCTCTGACTTCGACGAGTCAGATTCATTGCCAGAAAATAGCTCCTCTGATTTTGATGAATTAGAATCATTGCTAGAACTATCATCAGATTTCTTAACAACCCACTTTAGGTTGTCAAGTTTCACTCTTCTTCTGAAAAAACCTTTTGAACACTCACCAACCTCAAACTTTGAATTTTTGAAAACTTTAAATTGTTTGGTTGGTGGTTCATTCTCAACAATCTTTCCTTTCAGTTTTTCAGAGACTCCCTGTTTTGTTTGTATTGCATTAGGACAATTTCTGGCAATATGACCAATTGTTTTGCATTGAAAACAAGTTCTTGTCTCTTTTTTCTGTTGAGCAACATTTTTCTTCATTTCCTCTTGCTTTTTCGCAAGGAATTCTTTGTTTGTCTGCTTCTTGAAAAAGCTTTCTTTTTCTTCTTCTGATGATGTTCCTGAAACAAAAACAGTTTTTGGTTTATAAGTTTTATCATTTGTATGATTTTTCGGTGGAATAAAACCTAAACCCTTCCTTTTGTAATTACCGTTATGGTTTGGTTTCTTTCGATAACCTGAACCAGAACTGTAACCCTTTTTCTTGTTTAACCTTTGTTGATCTCTTAAGGTGTAAGGTCTTGGTTTTTCAGCAAGATTTTCATCTTTTATTTCAGAAATATTAATTTCTGTTAGTTTGAAAACTTTTTTGATCATTTCAGTTTTAACACCTCTTATTGGAAATTCTTCATCAGAATATAATTTGTCAGAATCATTCAAAGTATATGCTACTTTGAACATTTCATCATTCAAATTAGATTTTGATAGTAGAAATTCTTTATTATAAACTCGTTTTCCCTTTTTGACTATTGGACTTGACGTTTCAGACTTTGACTCTGAATTTGACTCCGACTTTGACTCCTCGGTTTCATCTTTATCCAACACCTGATCGACCACTTTCTTTATTAACTCTGACTCATGATCAGTATCAGATGAAGTGAAAGTGAAAGTGATATCAATATTATCTGGCAAATTATCAGAAGACTCAGATTCCCACTGTAAATTGGTTGCCTTTTCGACTCTTTCTGAATTTGGATTTCGTGAAGAATATCCATTTTCAAGCGGGGGTGGACACTTGTTGTAACTGAAACCTTGTTTCTTACCAGAATCATTCACTTCAGTATTCTTCTTCTTTTCAGAAGTCTTTTCTTCAGATACTTCCTTTTCATCAAATGCCTTCATTCCTTCAACGGTTGGATAAATCATGTCAATAACATAAGAAGTACATGAGTAACTTTTTAACAACCTGTTTACTCTCTCTGTTTCAATCCTCTGGGTTCCCAGTTTCTGTTCCAGTACAGCACACTTCTCAATGTAATTGTTAATAATTTTCTGCTTTGTCATGAAAGCTCCTTGTAGTGTCTTCATTGCTGTAGCTTGTTCACTACTTGATTGATTGTATTGATTCATAGCTTTATTCAAAACATCGTAGGATTCTTTCAATCTGTTCATGTTATGAATCAAAGTACTGTTTTGCTTTTTCAGTGCTTCACAGTTTTCACATTTCACAGAAATCTTTTGTGCATCAGCTTCTACTCCCACCTTGAAAACTGGAATTTCTTTTACCTTTTTCTTTATCACACGAACTTCTTCATTATCACTGTCATCACTGCTAACCTGTTTTTTAACTTTCTTCTTTTTAGCTCGAACTTTTCCATCATCACTCTCTTCTAGCATTTTTAAGTGCTCTTTCATTTTGTTTGCATAATAATCATCATTATCACTATCTTCTTCAACTCGAGCAACAAAAGCTTTTGCCAAGAATTCTTTATCCGGACAATAATTGTCCCGGCTAAAACCTTCTGGTAATCTTTCATCATCTTGATCGATCAATTTGCTCATCAAATATGCTTTCTTTGACTCTTCAATCTCCTTCCTAGCATGAGCAGTTTGTGGTTGTTGTTGACTTGATTGTTGAGCCACTTGATGATAGATTGCCTTCCGATGATAATCATTGTTGTTGAAAGGATTTTGAGCTCCACTTGCTTAGCGGTTTGTACATTTTCGCTTGAAATGCCCTTTTCCCTGCAACGAAAACAAGTAACTTTAGATTTATTAAAACCCAAAGTAGAAACATTAGCATCACGGAAATCATCTCTTCCTGTGATCTGTTTGAATTTCCCAGCTTGTCTCAACACACTCGCCATACACCACTTTATATCCATTAATTCCATCTCCTCAGCATCAATCTGATCGTAATCCTCTTTTGTCAACATTGGATTCCCGATCCTTCCTGCAACTAAGCTCCCATATGATTCTATTACAGTTACCAATAAAGACATGTGAATTTTTGCAACTTCTTCTGAGTAATTCTGATCATTCTCAAGGTTCAGTGCAATGTTGCATTGTAAAACTTTGCCACTCTTTGTCTTTGAAAAATTTGGATCAAACGATGGATATGAAGAAAATCCAATTTTGCTACTAGATCCTTGAGACGACCCTCCAGATGAATTTTTAGCATTGAATGCAGTTTCAATCTTTGGTGACATGTTGGTTTTATCACTGATACCTCCTTTGTAATAAAGACCAATATCTTGTTCACCATCAAAATCTTTCATTCTTGAGATCTTCAATTGTTCCATTTCTTGAGCTTCAAGTTTTTCAATAAATTTACACAATGTTAGAGTGTTAAACCCTTTCTTATTCCTTAACATCATAAGGTATGTGCCCCAAATCTCATGTGGCAACGCATCATCCAACTTTCAATAAATTCTTCATTATCTTTGTGATACTCAATCTCTTCATGTTCATTACTAAATTGCAATATCTTTCGATAATCTGCTTGGTGTTTTCATTTTTTAGACCACGAAATAAATCAAACTCCTTTTTCAAAAGCGATTTTTTGTTCTTAATCATCTCTTGACTTCCAACAAACTTAGATTTTAATGCTTTCCAAATTGAATATGCACTTCCATTGTGTTGCAATAAAACCAAGATATCTTCTTTAACAGCTTGTTGCAGTAAACTGATCATCATCTTTTCATTTTTGTATTTCTTTTTCTCATCAACACTTAGGTCTTTAATAGCAATCTCCTCTTCATCATCATTTAACGGTCTAACATATTTCGTTTCAACGCATTCCCAAGCATCCAAATAATTTGCTTGAACCCAATTTTCAAAACGCTCCTCCCATCCTTTATACTCCTCAATATTCATGAGCTTTGGCGGTTTTTGCATGGTCCCCGTTTCGTATTCTAGCATAGTGCTCTGAGCAATAGTAATCGGAGTAGCAAAGGCGTTATAAAATTCCTCTTCCATGTTTCGGCAACAAGTTTCACAAGTTCTTAGATTTCAAACAAAATAACTTCTTAACACGGAATGACCTTTGATGTGAAATGGCCTTGTTCAAACGAAATAACCTGCAACAACTTCAAACAAAATGAGTTCACACAAAATGAAGTTTGGTGCGAAATGCCGATTTCGTACAAAATAAAGTGCTATTTCATACAGAATGACTATCTGAATGTTAAATTTCAAACAAAATACCAACTTGATGCGAAATGAAGTGGTTTCGTGTGAAATAACTGATTTCGTACGAAATATCAGAACTTTCAAAGGAAATGAGAAAGTTGTTTCGTACGAAATAAACTTTTGATGCAGATTCAAACGAAATAACGTTTTCGTGCGAAATGAATATGTGATTTTGTACGAAATAGATGAATCTGAGTGATTTCGTGCGAAATGAAATCTTCTATTCGTGCGAAATGCTGCTGAAATCATCATCTTGGCCATGTTTTTGTCAAATTGATTAGGTTTTAGTTCGATTTTAAGTCTGATTCTTTCAAAGCTTTGTTAAAAGACAGTTTCGCATATAATATGAGAAAATTAGACCATTTTGACCATGAAAACTAGTTAGATTTTGAAAAGAAGGTGTAGAAATCAGATTTTGCAGCTGAAATGGTAAGAACTCTTCCTCCTGAGCTCTGATACCACTTGTAGGATCGTTTGCTGACCCAAATGAGTCGATCAGAAGAGAACTCGTCCAATATGAGAGGCAGAAACAAACATATCAGAGTTATTTCAGCTATATTACACAAGAAATCACTTTAATTGTCTCTTATATTGAAAACACAATGTTTTACAGGCTGGAGACACTTCGGCAGCACTTCGTTGCCGGAATCAGATCGTTACAAATGACAAGACACAACAAGTATTTATAGGGCAGCCTATTTCGCACGAAACTGTTCATGTGAAATCAACTCCACACGAAATGGCTATTTCGTGCGAAATACCCAGTTGATTTCTTGCGAAATAACAGTTTGTCATTTCGTGCGAAAAAACCCCTACAATACATATTTCTCATATTCTCGAATAACGTGCCCTGATCTATCTAAACACAAACAAGACTCGATACAAGACGAAGTCGACAGACATATGTACCAACATTTGATACCCAAAAATAGCTTCATCGCAAAATACGCATAAACACGTATTTTGACCGAAACTTTGACTCGTCACTTCGACTAATCAACGTGGTAATCAGTAGGTATAGTCACAAGGGACTATAACCATTGTGATTATGCTTATGTTGCAAAGTTCAAACATACTTTGTGTTGACCAATTCATGGTCAAAGCAGAAAGTCAAACACTGTTTGACTTTCATTCTTGAAAAGCATAAAAAGCATGAAAGAAGCTTACAAAAGGTCCAAGCAATGTAGATTTGATTCAAATTGCTCAGGTATGAAGTATAGAACTCCAACTTAGAGCAGGATTTTGAATCAAGTGTGAAGATTGAATGAAAAACCTACTTCTGTTTATAGGAAGTTAGGATCAAAGAGATCATTCTAAGTGTTTAGAAGGTTTAATCTTGACCCTACACTTGTGGGACATAGTTTTAAATACAATGGGGATCCAAAACCAGCTCCAGGTATTGAGAAATTTGCATAAATAACCCTGGAAATCAAGTTGGTTGCTGAAAATAAGTTGTTGAGTTTTGGTCCCTGTAGCGTGGCGCGTGGCGTGGGGGAGCTCGGTTTCAAGTTTCCAGAATTAGCAGAACAGGCCCCTGCATGCTTAAAACTTGATTTTCGACACGTTTAAGCCCCGTTAACCCCATTTCAAGGCTCCATAATGAAGTTAAAGTATAGGGAACATGAAATGTGCTTGAAAACATCTCGAATGTTGGTTCATTTGGTCGTACGGTTGCGTTATTCGGTTAATTACGATGAAAACTCGAACGGAGGCGAAAACGATTCAAATTGCGCGACGAATGGTATTTTTGCGCCAATCACTAAAATAAAATAAAATATTTTAATGATTACAAAAATTTTTGGATGTCCGGATATGTTCAGAACGTAAGATATGCGCGAAAATGCAAACTTATGCACTTTTTGACGCTTTTAGTCCCTGTTGATCAAATAAGTTTATTTTCGCTTACCAAACCCCTCAAAGCCTATTTTTGAGCTATGTAAAGGATATTTAAGGGATGTTTAGCTTATGATCAAGTTCCAGAATGTTCGTTAATATACAAATCAGCATAGTTTCGCAGTTTGACACAAATAGTCCATACGATCGAATAAACTTGTTTTCGACACACCAAACCATCCAAAACACATTTCTAAGTTATGTTAAGGTTATTTAAGGTATGTTAAGCCTATGTCACTATTCCGGAGTGTTTTTCGCGTTAAACTGATTACGTTTACGCATCAGTTTGCGTATAACTTTCCAGAAAGCGATTTAAAGCTTGAATACCATAGCTTAACCATAACAAAGCGTGGTTAATTTGGTGTGACTTCTTAATACCATAGCTCAGGTCCAGTAATGTCACACCCTGGCTTTGCGGAAGTGTGGTTAATTTGGTGTGACTTCTTAATACCATAGCTTAACCATAACAAAGCTATATGAAATAAAACCATGCAAGATCATCCATTTAATTAAGTTTTAAAAACCAAATACAATAACATTGTCTTAACGGAAACACATCCTAACGACATTGTTCAACAAACACAAACATCAACATGACATAAACACAGTTTAAGGACTGTGACTTGTCCAGGAAAGAGTCACATTCCCTAAACCCGGATGACCTCATAACTAGTGCAGCGGGAAAACGTGCCATACCGCGCCAGATCCTTTAATTCCCTGAAATACATGTAAGTTGAAAAATCAACAATAATGTTGAGCGAGTTCATGTGTAAGTGAGTAAATAAACCTTTGTATGTATAAAAATCTTGGTATGTAGCAAATAAGGAAAAGAGATCACCAATGGTTTGCAAGGCCATTGATATGTGTGAAGTGCAAGTAGGAAGACTCAAACCTAGCAGATTTAGAGTTGGGTACAAAGTCACCCCGAGGTCCGTTCTGGTTGGGCCTGGGACTGGGCTCGCTACACCCAGATAGATCTACCGCTTACGTCCCTTGGTCCTACAATGAGGATTAATGGTCTCCAGTTCCCGCCTACCCACTCACATGATCTAAGTAGTAAACCTCCTTACGCTAACCATACCATGTATAAAGTACTTGTAATCAAAGTAACATGTATTTCACCCCCGTAGTTTAGAAAACTGAAAACAGTTAAGAGAAAAGGGGGACATGAACTCACAGTGGTGCGTCTCTACCAAGTATGCCTCCAAATCAATCAGTTGTATGACGACCTACGCGTACTAACTCTATTAGACGGACGGCCGTGCCTTAGCTTTAAGGTTTAAGTTTTTGGGAAATAGTTAGGAAACTATTTCGTGTTTACATTCTGTATATACTTGGTAGTCATTTTCCTTCCCAAGGATGGGGGATTTAATACATATGCGTTCGTATAATTCGGATTACACTATTAAGTCTCACTTAATATATTTTATTCCTAACTCCAAAATATAAATATTCTTCCCAAAAATATTATATTTTAATACATGTGATTTTCCCAAAATAATACTTAGTAATATTATTTTTACTCTAAAAATAATATTTACGTAGTTCACAAAGTAATCATAAACACTTATACAAGTGATGTTGTGAAAAATATATACTGAATATATATATATGTATCACGTTTTATTTTGTGAAATCGCACCTCCGGTATTTTGTAAATAAGTCGTGGCGAAGTCTATAATCTGAAAACAAGTCAAGATGTATTTCTAACACTTATAGTGAAAATATTACTAAGTGTTAGGTTTTTGGAAAAATTTCGCCAGAGTTTCCTCTGTAACTGGAGGTGGCCACGCTTTCAAGCGTATCATTTTCTTTTATAAATCAAATCAACCATTTTTATCATTCAATCAAAACAATGTTCAAACCACAACTAGTCAAAATATGTATATAAATCGCATAAATTTCATGAACTTGTGATTTATCCAAACTATGAAGTAAATCCCATTACTTTTAGTGGATCTTTATATAAAACAATCCGATTTTGTAAAAACCTCGTTTTTAGGGAAGTTCCGTCTTTACAACTTCTCGTCATCTTTTCCAAAAATAGTTATTTTGTCGAAACTTTGTGTTACACAAGTGTTTACACACTTGTGTGTTCTAAAAACCATTCGTGTTAGTGTAAGATCCATCTTTAAAGTATGTTTTCTCTTGACACGTGGTCCTTTGAAAATACCGCTTGTAGGTACGTAGATCTACTAGTTTTAAACACTATTTTGCAAACAAAATCGCTTTTACACAAGTTCATGATTTATGTGTGGTAGAGTTCATCCTTTAACCCTTGTTACTTCCAAAACAACCTTGTGTCATGATCCAAGGTCATGACTAATCCGGGTTAAATGATGATCCGAGCTACCACAACATAGATCGGGTCCAAATAATCACACAAATCAAATACTACATGATTTACACAACATATGAGCTTTTAACCATCACTTATAGCATTTTTGGTAGACTTTTGTGCTTCATCTTGCATGTTTACGAGTTTTAACCGTTACAAATCATATTAACCACTTTAAAATAGTTCGAGAAGGTGATTTAAGCAACTTACTACTAGCTCGAGGCTAGGGAAGAATCTAAGCGAAAAATGCGTGGATAAAAGCAATGTAGTGAGGTCCTTCGCCTTCCGATTGCACCAAGGTTCCTTATACGCGATCCTTAACACTTGTAGATGCTTGGAATGGCTTGAAACAAATTCGAAAATGATGGATGGGGGTGGGGTGTGTTCGGCCGAGAGCTCTAGGAGAGGGAGAGAGAGCTTGAGTGTTGGTGAGTTGTGTAGTGAAGGTTATGGAGGATTATGATTAGAACTTATAGACAATTTATAAGATAATTATCCAAAGGTCCATATGTCTACTAGATTTTAAACACACAAGATTATAATAATCTTGCAAGGACAAGGGGTGTCCCCCTTCATGGGGACGGTTGTAAAGGGGGGGGGGGGTACTAGTTCGATTCCAACTAGTAGTTAGGTATATTAGTTAGGTTAAGTGTAGGTTAACCCGGTTAGTAGTGTGTAGTGTGTTACAATGGGTGTTAGGGTATTCAGGGACCCTAACTGGCTCAGAAAAAGGAAGATAATGAAAATGGCAATATTTTCATGTTCCGGGTATAGTCCGGTTGTTTGGTTGGATAGTAATCCGTTAAAGTGCTTAACAAAGCTTTAAGGTGTCGTTAATACCCTTTTTAGTGACACAACTTATTTCTGACACTTTGGAAAGTGTCTAGCAATATCTTTCTCATGTTTTGGCACTTTATTAGTTAGCTAAAAGTTGAATTATTATGTAAAGTGCTAAATTTTGTGCTTAGAGCACGTTGTAGGCACATCCAGTCATTGAAACTTATTCCTAGAGACGCAGTTCTATAACCCTTGTATCCCTACACTCACCACTAGTGTAGCAAAATATTTCTGGCTCATACATGCCTTAGAGGCAGTGTCTGCCTGATGCTGGCTTTATCAGCATGTTCAATAGGTTATCCGTTTATAGTGCTACTGTGCTTTTTGTGCATCATGTTTGTCACTAAGGTTCAGCATGTAAATAATGTAGTGACAGCAAGTAAAGTATGATGCAAGTAAGTACATGTATCAGTATTCAAGTAGCAGTTTATTCACAAGTTCAAGCAAGCACAGTAATTAAGCAGTAATTAATTATTAATTAAGTCGTACGGATACCTGGTTTAGTGAGGGTTGTCACATTCTCCCCCCGTTAAATAAATTTCGTCCTGAAATTTTAAGTTCTGCTTGTAGATGCAGGGTTCTTAGGAAATAGGTGGGGGTATTTCTCTTTCATCCGGTCCTCACGCTCCCAGGTGTATTCAGGACCATGTCTGGCATTCCAATGAACTTTGACGAGCTTGACACTTCTCCGGCGGGTCTTGTTTACTTTCCAATCCGTAACCTCAACCGGTTCTTCAACGAAATGGAGCGTGTCGTCAACATGAATCTCGTCGATGGGAATGGAAATGGTATCTTGAGTTGGACTTTTCTTCAGGTTGGATACATGAAATGTATCGTGAACACCATTCAGTTCAGCAGGTAAATCCAACTTGTATGCTACTAGTCCTATTCTTTCCAAAATTCTGAAAGGACCAATGTAGCGCGGATTTAACTTCCCACGCTTTCCGAAGCGTGCCACACCCTTCCAGGGTGAAACTTTCAATAAAACCATTTCTCCAACTTGGAATTCCAAGTGTTTCCAGTTTGGATCCGCATAGGCCTTCTGTCTGTGGCGAGCTGCTTCGATGCATTTTAGAATCTGCGCAATCTTGTCTGTCGTCTCTTGGACGATTTCGGGACCAGCAAGCTGCCTATCACCTGCGTCATCCCAGCATAAGGGTGATCGACACTTGCGTCCGTAAAGGGCTTCAAATGGCGCGACACCAATACTGGTGTGGTAGCTGTTGTTGTATGAAAATTCGACCAAAGGCAAATGCTTATCCCAGCTACCGCCCAAATCCATAACACACGCTCTCAGCATGTCTTCCAAAGTCTGTATCGTTCGCTCGCTTTGACCGTCAGTTTACGGATGAAACGCAGTGCTCAGATTTAATTGTGAGCCAAAAGCTTCTTGGAAGGATTGCTATATCCTTGACACAAACCTTCTGTCTCTATCAGAGATGATTGAGAGAGGTACTCCATGGCGCGTAATGATCTCTCTCATGTAAATTTCGGCCAACTTGCTCGTATTATCCTTCTCTCTGATAGGTAAGAAGTGTGCTGACTTTGTTAATCGATCCACTATTACCCAAATAGTGTCATGGCCTCTCGGCGTTCTTGGCAACTTTGTAATGAAATCCATTGAGATTTGTTCCCATTTCCACTTGGGAATCTCAGGTTGTTGCAGAAGTCCTGAAGGCTTCTGGTATTCCGCTTTCACCTTAGCGCACGTTAGACATTTGCTCACATAAACAGCAACATCGCCTTTCATCCTAGGCCACCAATAGTAACCCTTGAGATCTTGGTACATCTTATCCGCTCCTGGATGGATAGAGTACCGCGATTTGTGAGCTTCATCAAAAATAACCTTCCTTAAACCACCAAACAGAGGAACCCAAATCCTTTTCTCAAAACATAACGTTCCTTCCTCGTTTGCCACCAAAAGCTTCTCCATCCCACGGAGGTATTCTTCTTCAAGGTTTCCTTCCTTGAGAGCTTCTTTCTGCGCGG
Organism: Helianthus tuberosus; assembly: GCA_030545235.1. Lineage (NCBI taxonomy): Eukaryota > Viridiplantae > Streptophyta > Magnoliopsida > Asterales > Asteraceae > Helianthus > Helianthus tuberosus. Next base: position 29,725 of record JARYGA010017516.1, read on the forward strand.
CACGAATGCGCAAGGAAAGATCGGTTCGGATAATCATTTCTAAAGCCCTAACCCTTATGGGCTTGATCCTCTCCTTTCGACTTAGGGCATCGGCGACCACATTCGCCTTCCCTGGATGATACTTTATCTCGCAGTCGTAATCATTCAACAACTCAACCCATCGTCTCTACCTCATATTCAGCTCCTTCTGGTTGAATATGTGTTGTAGGCTTTTGTGATCTGTAAAAATTGTACACTTTGTACCATAAAGGTAGTGTCTCCGGATCTTTAATGCAAATACCACTGCGCCTAGTTCCAGATCATGTATGGTATAGTTCTTTTCGTGCACTTTCAATTGACGTGATGCGTAAGCAATAACCTTCTGGCGTTGCATCAACACGCAACCCAATCCTTGACGTGAGGCGTCGCAGTATACCACAAAATCATCTGTACCTTCCGGTAGTGCTAAGATTGGCGCATTGCAGAGCTTATCCTTCAATATCTGGAACGCTTCTTCCGGTTTGATTCCCCAATCAAACTTCTTATCTTTCTGCGTGAGGAGTGTCAAAGGTTGAGCGATTTTTGAAAAATCCTCAATGAACCTTCGATAGTAGCCAGCCAAACCCAAGAATTGTCGAATCTCAGTTGGCGTCTTTGTCGTTTCCCAATTCTTGATCGCTTCGATCTTGGTTGGATCCACGTGGATTCCATCTCCATTTACCACATGTCCAAGAAACTGGACTTCACGTAGCCAAAACTCGCACTTAGAGAATTTGGCGTACAGCTGTTCTTTCTTCAGCAGCTCCAAAATAGTTCTTAAATGTTGTTCGTGCTCAGCCTTTGTCCTTGAATAAATCAAGATGTCGTCGATAAACACAATCACGAACTTGTCCAAGTACGGCTTGCAAACTCTATTCATCAAGTCTATAAAGACTGTAGGTGCATTTGTCAAACCAAACGGCATAACAAGGAACTCGTAGTGTCCATAACGAGTTCTGAAGGCTGTCTTCGGGATACTTTCTTCTTGTATCCTTAACTGATGGTATCCAGATCGAAGATCGATCTTTGAATAAAAGCTTGAACCTTGCAGTTGGTCAAACAGATCATCAATTCTTGGCAGAGGATACCTATTCTTGATCGTCAGCTTGTTCAACTCCCGGTAGTCGATGCACATACGAAAACTACCGTCCTTCTTCTTGACAAACAGGACCGGAGCTCCCCAAGGCGAGAAGCTTGGTCGGATAAAACCCTTGTCTAACAACTCTTGAAGTTGTGTCGACAGTTCCTGCATCTCAGACGGAGCAAGTCTATAAGGTGCCTTAGCCACAGGCGCGGCGACTGGAACTAAGTCAATGCGGAACTCTACTTGTCTCTGAGGTGGCAGTCCCGGTAAGTCCTCTGGGAAGACTTCTGGATATTCCCTCACGCAGGGATGTCTTCTATTCTTGGCTCAGCAGCCTTCTTGTCTACAATGTGTGCCAGGAAGGCAGCACATCCCTTCTGCAAACACTTTCGTGCTTTCAGGCAGCTGATAATTCTCAACGGCGTATCACGCTTCTCTCCGTGAACCACAATTGTTTCGCCATCTTCGGTGGGGATACGAACGACCTTTTCGTGACAAACTATCTCAGCCTTGTTGCCTGATAACCAATCCATTCCTACTACTACGTCGAAGCTCCCCAGCTGGACTGGTAGTAGATCCAAAGCAAACTCACGCTCTCCCAATTCGATCACACAACCTCTGATCACTTCATTGGCTTCTACTAACTTCCCATTAGCCAATTCGATTGAGTAGGGAATATCTAACTTATTAGCGGCTAAACCAAGCATATTCTTAAACTCTAACGATACGAATCTATAATCGGCACCAGTATCAAATAAAACGGATGCATAGCGTTGGTTTACAGGGAACGTACTAGTAACGACATTGGGGTCCTGGCGCGCTTCCCTCGCTTCGATTTGGAACACTCTTCCACGGGCTTGGTTTAACTCTGGGCAGTTCCTCTTAAAGTGCCCGATATCACCACAGTTAAAGCATCCAAGTCTTTGCGCGTTTCCACCTCCATTTCCAGCTTGGTTGTTGTTTTGGTTCGCATTACCAGCTTGATTCCCATTGTTGCCTCGATTCCCGTTTCCTCCATTGTTCCCCTGTGGGCGATTCCCAATACCACCACGATTATTATTTCTATTCCCAAATCCTCCTTGGCCTCCCCGGCCAGTACTAGCCCAACAAGAATCCTTCAAGTGTCCAGTCTTTCCACAAGCTTCACATACTTTTGGCCCGCATCGGCCAGAATGGTGACGCTGGCAGGTGTTGCACTTGGGTTGGGTGCCCATATATCCCTTCCCTTTCTTTCTACCACCAGTTGTATCCTGAGCTGGCGCGTTTGGCTCTCCTTTCTTAACAACCACACTGGAGCCCTGTTTGAAGTTCGAGAACTTTCGTTTGTTACCTCCTGATGACTCGACGTGAGTCTCTTTCTTCTTAGGCTCAGCATCAACGAACTTGTTCAGGCGAATAGCCTCCTCTGTGAGAGCCACGTTCAAGTCGATTGCCTCAGTAATTGTCGCAGGCTTGGATGAGGTCACCATGCTTATGATTTGAGGAGGTAATCCCCAAATGAAACGTTCAATCCGCTTGAACTCCGGAGTGACCATGTAGGGTACCACATGCGATAAGTCATGGAACCTCTGAACGTATTCTGCGATCTTTAGACCGTCCATTTTCAAATGCCAGAACTCAGTTTCCAATCTTTGGATTTCCGCGCGAGAGCAGTACTTTTTGCGCATAAGTTCCTTCAGTTCGGTCCAGGTTAGCGCGTAGGCAGCAGCTTCACCAAGTGTCTGTACTTGCAAATTCCACCAAGAGAGGGCTCCATCCAAGAATAGCCCTGAGATATAGGTGACTTGCTGATATAGTGTGCATTTGCTCATGCGAAGAACAGATTCGGTTTTCTCGGCCCAACGAACAAAGGCGACAGCACCTCCTGTGCCATCAAAGTTGACCGGTTTGCAGTCTAGAAACTGCTTGTAGGTGCACCCTGCACATACGTTATAACATACGATCGGCATTAGCATCATTGCTAAAGATATCCAATTAGGTCATGGTAGGTCTAAATGTCTTAGTATTACCATGAGGTGGGTTATTGTTGCCATTGTTGTTTGAGCTGCTTCCGCTGGGTCCTCCTTGCGAAGCGGCGTTTTGTGCGATGGCAGCAGTGATGACTTGTTGGAGTTCTGCCTCATTGGTAGGCATGCGTGTCTCACGTCTCGGTGGCATCTTCTAAAAGATGGTTTACATTAGTCAGGCCATAGTAAAGATCCCATGTTATAATACGTAAGTCAGGTCATAATATAGCGTACGTATATAATGATAGTAATAGTACATAACATCTCATGTTATAATCATATCAATCACACAACATCCCATGTTACAAACATCAATCACACAACATCCCATGTCATAGAATATAAATAACCAACTCAAGTATCAAATATGATGAGAATACTGCGATTGCCATATATTGAGACCACATAGTAAGCGTACAAGTACATCACAGTGTCATACAACATCAGTCGACTAAGGGCTACATCACCCTAGTCCAAAAACTGTATCAAATCAGTGTCTATACATCAAATACATGTCAACAAAAGTCAGAATCAAATGTAGTCTCCAAAAATACTGTGCAGTCAAAAGCATTCGCCGTCTTCTCACCAGCGTCTACCTATACGGTACTGAAGAGCTCTACACGGATGGCGGTGGAGGAGGGGGAAAGTGAGTGTAAAACAAGCGGCGCAAATGGAGCCAGTCCTCCTCCATGGCTCTCTGGGTACGCAAGAACGATGCAACCTACTGCTCCAGGGCAAAAAGGCGTGCAGCATAGTCTGGTGGTACAGGTCGAGAGGGCTGCAATGGAGAATGGGTCTGACCCTGGCACTGACACGGCGGCGGCTGGGCTCTCTCAAGCTCCTGAATGCGCTGCGTTTGTGCCTTGTGCTGGGCGACAAAAGACATCAAAACGTCCTCAATAGTATACCCCATGTGGAAAGAATGGTAGGGGTCAGTCGGTGGCATAGCAGAAGGTGATGTCCAAAGAAACGGCTCACTGGTGGGATCAAAAGGTGCCACATGAAATGGAGAAACAGGGGGAAAAGTAGCAGACGGTGGTATAGCAGGGATAGATACCGGTACATGTCCAAAAGGGTGAGCCGAAGAACCCTCTCAAGGTCGCGCTGGAGGTGTAAACCGAGGAAATGAAAAGGAGGTATCAATGTGACGTGCATCAGTGGTCTGAGGAGGAATAGGTGGGACCTCGTCATCAGCAGGAATCCACCCACACTGGGCGTGCTCATCTCGTGGGTCAATCTGTGCCTCAAAAAGTGCACGATCAAACTGAACTGGCATAGGATCATGGTGAGGTGCAACAAGAGGGTCAACTGGTGCATCAGCAATAAGTGGGGGATCAACATGATCAGCAGCAATGACATGATCGCCCTCCAACAACGGAGCATCTATAGGATGATCATCAATAGGTGGGTCAGCAATGACAGGCTCAATAATAGGTGCGTCAGCATGAACTGGGTCATGCTCAAGCACTGGGTCAGGAGCAGGGTCTAGTGGCTGCTCGGGCTCATCAAAGGCCATCTCAAAATCAAACTCAGGGTCGATGGGATCAACTGGGTCGACTGGATCCTCCATAGGCTGATCCATGGGTATAAACTCTATATCCTCATCTGGGTCGAATCCTGGGGGAAAGACAGGATCGGAATCCTCCACATCATCGTGGTCGAAAGTAAAACTAGGAATAGGGGCAACAAAGGATGCCTGGTCGGGATCTGATCCATGTGAGAAGTGCTGCACACTCTAGGTGTGTGAAGGTGCGGAGGCCACAGACTCAAAAGAGTCTGGGACCGGTGAGTGAGCAGGTGACTCCTCAGCGGGAGCATCTGCGATCATCAAAAGATCTCCAGCAGCAAGAAGGGCCTCACCCTGAACCTCGTCCTCTAAGGGCTCGTCATCAAACAGATCGACGTCGTCGTCAGCGTCGGCGTCGAGGAGTAAATCGTAAGCAGGATATGAAGCCAACGGTATGGGAGCAGGGATCTCCACTAACGGTAGGTCCCCAGCCAAAGGGCCATCGGCGAGCTCATCAGCACCATCAGGTAAAGCAAAGGGCTGAAAATCATCCTCGTCTGTGCTAGTAACGTCAGATGTGTGAACCTCGCGCTCAGAAGACTCTAGGTCGTCTGATACTATAGGTCTAGGTCCTGTGGTGTCTGAGTCACCAGTGCCGGTCGAATCCATGTGTCTGTAACATAAACACAAACGTGCACAAATAATCAGTCATACAATCAGATAAGCACATTAGTCACCAAGTAAGCAATCAAATAATTCTCCTAGTCCCACTAGCCTCCCAGCCTCTCAGACTGCTCTTCCTAGTCCCACTAGCCAATTCTCCTAGTCCCACGAGCCAATTCTCCTAGTCCCACTAGCCAATTCTCCTAGTCCCACTAGCCAATTCTCCTAGTCCCACTAGCCAATTCTCCTAGTCCCACTAGCCAACTACCTCGATCTCTCAGATCGAGCCTCGGCCTCCAAGACCGAGCCTCAACCTTCAAGACTGAGCCTAAAAACAATAAATAAAATGTGCTCAACATTTGTTTGTAAAAACGTTTTGGGATCTGGACTTAAGTGGTATGCAGAAAAAATGTTTTCGTGAGAGCCCTATTGATCATAGTCTAGACTCGAGAAAGAATCCTAGTTCGCTATGATCAGAGCTCTGATACCAAGCTGTCACACCCTGGCTTTGCGGAAGCGTGGTTAATTTGGTGTGACTTCTTAATACCATAGCTTAACCATAACAAAGCTATATGAAATAAAACCATGCAAGATCATCCATTTAATTAAGTTTTAAAAACCAAATACAATAACATTGTCTTAACGGAAACACATCCTAACGACATTGTTCAACAAACACAAACATCAACATGACATAAACACAGTTTAAGGACTGTGACTTGTCCAGGAAAGAGTCACATTCCCTAAACCCGGATGACCTCATAACTAGTGCAGCGGGAAAACGTGCCATACCGCGCCAGATCCTTTAATTCCCTGAAATACATGTAAGTTGAAAAATCAACAATAATGTTGAGCGAGTTCATGTGTAAGTGAGTAAATAAACCTTTGTATGTATAAAAATCCTGGTATGTAGCAAATAAGGAAAAGAGATCACCAATGGTTTGCAAGGCCATTGATATGTGTGAAGTGCAAGTAGGAAGACTCAAACCTAGCAGATTTAGTGTTGGGTACAAAGTCACCCCGAGGTCCGTTCTGGTTGGGCCTGGGGCTGGGGCTGGGCTCGCTACACCCAGATAGATCTACCGCTTACGTCCCTTGGTCCTACAATGAGGATTAATGGTCTCCAGTTCCCGCCTACCCACTCACATGATCTAAATAGTAAACCTTCTTACGCTAACCATACCATGTATAAAGTACTTGTAATCAAAGTAACATGTATTTCACCCCCGTAGTTTAGAAAACTGAAAACAGTTAAGAGAAAACGGGGACATGAACTCACAGTGGTGCGTCTCTACCAAGTATGCCTCCAAATCAATCAGCTGTATGACGACCTACACGTACTAACTCTATTAGACGGACGGCCGTGCCTTAGCTTTAAGGTTTAATTTTTTGGGAAATAGTTAGGCAACTATTTCGTGTTTACATTCTGTATATACTTGGTAGTCATTTTCCTTCCCAAGGATGGGGGATTTAATACATGTGCGTTCGTATAATTCGGATTACACTGTTAAGTCTCACTTAATATATTTTATTCCTAACTCCAAAATATAAATATTCTTCCCAAAAATATTATATTTTAATACATTGATTTTCCCAAAATAATACTTAGTAATATTATTTTTACTCTAAAAATAATATTTACGTAGTTCACAAAGTAATCATAAACACTTATACAAGTGATGTTGTGAAAAATATATACTAAATATATATATGTATCACGTTTTATTTTGTGAAATCGCACCTCCGGTATTTTGTAAATAAGTCGTGGCGAAGTCTATAATCTGAAAACAAGTCAAGATGTATTTCTAACACTTATAGTGAAAATATTACTAAGTGTTAGGTTTTTGGAAAAATTTCGCCAGAGTTTCCTCTGTAACTGGAGGTGGCCACGCTTTCAAGCGTATCATTTTCTTTTATAAATCAAATCAACCATTTTTATCATTCAATCAAAACAATGTTCAAACCACAACTAGTCAAAATATGTATATAAATCGCATAAATTTCATGAACTTGTGATTTATCCAAACTATGAAGTAAATCCCATTACTTTTAGTGGATCTTTATATAAAACAATCCGATTTTGTAAAAACCTCGTTTTTAGGGAAGTTCCGTCTTTACAACTTCTCGTCATCTTTTCCAAAAATAGTTATTTTGTCGAAACTTTGTGTTACACAAGTGTTTACACACTTGTGTGTTCTAAAAGCCATTCGTGTTAGTGTAAGATCCGTCTTTAAAGTATGTTTTCTCTTGACACGTGGTCCTTTGAAAATACCGCTTGTAGGTACGTAGATCTACTAGTTTTAAACACTATTTTGCAAACAAAATCGCTTTTACACAAGTTCATGATTTATGTGTGGTAGAGTTCATCCTTTAACCCTTGTTACTTCCAAAACAACCTTGTGTCATGATCCAAGGTCATGACTAATCCGGGTTAAATGATGATCCGAGCTACCACAACATAGATCGGGTCCAAATAATCACACAAATCAAATACTACATGATTTACACAACATATGAGCTTTTAACCATCACTTATAGCATTTTTGGTAGACTTTTGTGCTTCATCTTGCATGTTTACGAGTTTTAACCATTACAAATCATATTAACCACTTTAAAATAGTTCGAGAAGGTGATTTAAGCAACTTACTACTAGCTCGAGGCTAGGGAAGAATCTAAGCGAAAAATGCGTGGATAAAAGCAATGTAGTGAGGTCCTTCGCCTTCCGATTGCACCAAGGTTCCTTATACGCGATCCTTAACACTTGTAGATGCTTGGAATGGCTTGAAACAAATTCGAAAATGATGGATGGGGGTGGGGTGTGTTCGGCCGAGAGCTCTAGGAGAGGGAGAGAGAGCTTGAGTGTTGGTGAGTTGTGTAGTGAAGGTTATGGAGGATTATGATTAGAACTTATAGACAATTTATAAGATAATTATCCAAAGGTCCATATGTCTACTAGATTTTAAACACACAAGATTATAATAATCTTGCAAGGACAAGGGGTGTCCCCCTTCATGGGGACGGTTGTAAAGGGGGGGGGGGGGTACTAGTTCGATTCCAACTAGTAGTTAGGTATATTAGTTAGGTTAAGTGTAGGTTAACCCAGTTAGTAGTGTGTAGATTTAGTTAGGTTCCCATAGCAGATTGCATGGTCTTCCAAAAGTGACATGAAAATTGAGCATCACGATCGGATATGATATCTAAAGGAACACCATGTCGAGACACAATCTCGTCAACATAAATCTTGGCATGTTTATCAGCAGATAGATCCTCGCGAATAGGTATAAAATGAGCTAACTTCGTTAATCGATTAATGACTACCCAAATAGCATCGTGACATCTAGATGTGCACGGTAACTTAGTGATGAGATCCATCGCAATGTTCTCCCATTTCCATACCGGTATCTCTGGTTCTACAATCAAACCAAATGGTCGTTGATGTTCAGCCTTGACTTTGAGACAAGTTAGAAATTTTTATACATACAAGGCAATATCCTTCTTCATACCAGGCCACCAGTACTGAGTACGGGGATCCTTGTACATTTTGTCAGCACCAAGATGAATAGAATATCGAGACTTATAAGATTCGTCCATCACTAAAGTGCGAAGATCGTCTTGTTTCGGAATCCACAAACGATTCTTAAAATAGAATAACCCATCGTCTTTCGTTGCGAGTTTAAGCTCAAGTTGACGTGGTAATTCCTTGCCCATCAGGTTTTCTGAAACACAAATACGTTGAGCTTGAGAGATGCGTGTTTGAATATCAGATAGAGTGTGAACAAAATTAATTTTGACTCGTTCCTTCCCACTTAGCGCATCAGCTACGACATTCGCCTTACCAGGATGGTAGCGAATTTCAAAGGCGTAATCATTCAATAGCTCAACCCAGCATCGTTATCTCATGTTTAGCTCATTCTGATTAAGAATATGTTGAATACTTTTGTGGTCTGTGAAAACCACACACTTTGTTCCATAAAGATAGTATCTCCAGATTTTAAGTGCAAAAACCACAGCACCTAACTCAAGATCATGAGTGGTGTAGTTCTTCTCGTGTATTTTCAATTGTCTTGTCGCATATGCTATAACCTTACCTCGCTGCATAAGAACACAACCAAGGCCTAGATTCGACGCGTCACAATAGACAACGAAATCATCGTTTCCATCGGGCAAAGATAAAACAGGAGCATCACAGAGTTTTTGTTTCAAAGTCTGGAAAGCCTCCTCTTGTTTAGGTCCCCACTCAAAAGGCTTATTCTTTTGAGTCGAAGCAGTGAGAGGAACCGCAATCTTCGAGAAGTTCGAAATAAATCGACGATAGTAACCAGCAAGACCAAGAAAAGATCGAACTTCTGCTGGTGTAGTAGGTGTGTTCCAATCCTTAATAGCAGAGATTTTGGAAGGATCCACATGAATACCCTGCTCGTTGACTATATGACCCAAAAATTGAACTTCCTTAAGCCAAAATTCACACTTGGAGAATTTGGCAAACAGTTGTTCTTTCTACAGGAGTTCCATTGTCAAACGAAGTTGTTGTTCGTGATCGGCTCGAGACTTCGAATAAATAAGAATGTCGTCAATGAATACAATGATGAACTTGTTTAAATAAGATTTACAAACCCTATTCATTAAGTCCATTGTAGGTTCGTTTTCTGACCCGAACGAGTCGATCAGAAGAGTTTATCTCTAAACGAAAGGGGGAAACAGATGTGTAGAGTTCAATTCAGCTAGATTTACTCACTAAACTGTTGTATGATTGATTTCGTAACTTATTACAACCTGACAACACTTCGGCAGCACTTCGTTGCACAAGCCGGAAAGTTTCAAATGATGAAAGTTTGAAGGGTATTTATAGGACAAGACCCTGACCATTTGAAGATGGCATACCATGCTTCAAACGGTCACCACTTTCAAACGGTCAACCTCAAACGGTTACAATTTCACACAAACGACACCTTCAAACGGTCAACCAACTTTTGTCTTATATGAAATATACAATTCTGTTTCCATGTGCATGTTGTTTTCACGATGTTGTAATGTGATGATGTCACCCATATGATGTCATCATCAAGCATGATGACATCATGTTTGCTCAGATCCGCAACTAGACCAAGACTCGATATAAGACGAAGTCAACAGATGTATGCACCAACAGACTCCCCCTCAGATCTTGACGAGTCTTCAGTGTCGAGTCTTTATTTCTTCAGTCTTTATCAGTCTGTTCACTTTCTTCAAAATTCTCCATTGTAAGCATCCTCAATCAATCTCTTACTCTTTCTCGTAATCTTCAGGATCTGAATCTGGCTCTACTATCTTCAGACTCCCTCTCGATGTCCTCAGACTCCCCCTTTCACTAAGCTGGGATCGTAGTCTGGAATTCACTTTCCACAGGTTCTTAGATCGTAACCTGGTACTCATCTAACTCAGGTTTCGGAACCTGGCTAACCTGTATAACTCTGCCCAAAACTAAGTTTCACAAATTTTAAACTTTTGCAAATTTAGAAACCAATTGCAGGTACCATTCAAAAAATGATTTAATCTTTGATAATCATTTGAAAACACAATTTCTTCATACATTCGTTCCCAAACCTGTTCATCAAGTTTAGCACTTGGAATTTTGAAAACCAGCTCTCCAACAACAGTTGTCGAAAATCTTTTTGGATTTTTACAAAATTTATACTAAAACACACTTAAACTCTTTTTGGATTTTTGAAAGAAAATAAATGCAATAAAGAAATATATACAGACAAATTTTTTTTGAGTTTGTGCAAGAGGATCATATCAGTTTTTGAGACAAATCACTAACACCGTTAAGCTTGATTTCATTTTAAGTTCTAAACAATTCACATAGATTGACGATATTGTTATCCACTTATGCTCAATCTAAAAACTTTCGAAATGCTTACCAATATGTTAAGGTATATTAATTTTGCACTAAGTTCTTATGGACCCCACGATCTCAGCATATCCCCTCATCATGTAATACACTAACTCAAGCAATGCCTTTAAACTTTTATCAACTGTGATTTATGCGAAAACAAAGCAGAATGTTTAAACATTAACAATCAGATCGATACTTCCGTATACGCAGAGAAAGTCCAATGTTTAAACAAAATAAGAAAAATAAAACAAGTTGAAGTTGTTTAGGCTTTAACCACCAGGTCGATACTCCCGTATACGCAGAGGAGGTCCAAAGCTTAAACGAAACACCAAAGAAACTAAAGCAGAACGTTTAGGCAACAACATCCAGGTCGATACTCACGTATACGCAGAGGATGTCCGATGCTTAAACAAAATAAAGAAATAAAACAAGTTTAAATCTTTGCAAAATGAAATGCACAAAATCACAGTGACTTTTCAGCAAAGTTGTGAAAGTTCACAAACTTAACCAGTTTTATGTCTTTCGACAATCAACGATTACTGAGTAGGCACACAGTCAAGAAGGATAAAACTAAGTACTATGCTTTCGACCATGTTTCCCACTAGAACTAGGCTTTTTCATTTAAGTTTGTATCGTTATTGCAAATCTACTAGTCTAGCTGAGTCTACCGTCACATCTTTAGTGAGACCGTTTATCACATTTAACTTTCCATTTCTTTAGCGTGTTGTGACAGTCCACTGATGTACTATCATTTCCTCTTTTATGCACCAAAACTCGTTTTCAATTTTATCATATTTTTGGCTTTTTTAAAATTTTTAAATGTTTTTGGATTTTCTGAAATTTTTACTCCCCCTAAAATGCAAACACATTTAAAGGAAATTGAAAACAAACTTTACAATAAACTAAACAACCGATATCAAATCGCTTCAATTCGCCATCCACTTGGCATAAACAATCAGAACTCCCCCTCACAACAAACTATTTTCCCATTATGATCTCAAAACACTTAAGTTTGTTTTAATCAAATGGTTTTTCCGGAAAATAAGTTTTGTTGATTTTGTAAAACCATTGGTAGGTTAGGGGTTTGGTTCATCACATTGTTTTTTAACCACTTGTAGGAAATCAGATACAACTTAATGTCCCTGATTTACCACTTGTAAGATCAATCCAATCAAGCGTTTTCAACCAATCATCATATGTTGGTTGAATTCTCAAGGTGTCGATTCCTACTCCACACTTACCAACCTGGGAGTTCCGGCTATTCCTGTAGTATGAATTGCCAAAAATTTTCAATTTTTAAACAAACAACATAAGAAAAATGTCGATTCATGATCCGCGATTACTAACTTGGGATATCCGGCAAGTCAGGTTTTTACTGTTTGAAAAACCTCTTCTTCATCTTTACTTTCAACAGACTTGTGAACATTCATTTTGGAAGCATAGAATTCTTTACTCCTTTGGCCTTACTGTAACACCTCAGAATTTCGTGTTCAATAACGTAACGTCACGTGTCACGTGTGACAAAACGCTTTGTAGACTCGGAATTATTAAAAATGATTGACAGGATTTAACCGTGTCGTTATGTTAACTTTTGCACCTCTGAACGACCTCGTTATAAATCCCAAGACTCAATCTATGTTAAAAACACCTTGTACATATTCAAATTCAGGAAATTATTGCCAATAATGGAATTGGAAATGTATGATAGGATTCTACGAAGAAAAGAATGGAAACCCGTTGTTTTCGGGTCTTGTTATTGGATCCAATTGAAACAAACGCAAATGGTAGGGTATCCAACAGTAAAAGACCCATAATGGAGGCCCCTAAATGGTAAAATAATGCCCACCATTCGTTTATACCACTTGCCCTTCGAAACACAACAAACAAAAATCAAAAATCTGATTTATATGTCTCAGGCGGCCCGCCTGAGACTTGGTTGTTCGGAACGCGGGCCGCTTCCGGCCTACAGATACGGGAAAAACAGGCAGCAGCCTGTTTAGTGCGATTGTGACCCTTTCAACCGGTTTTTCTTGCATGTGCATGGCCCCTAGACATCCCTACACACTACTTACAAGTGTTGATCAATTGTGGATGGCCCTAGACTTGGTTGTCACTCTCTTGTGGTGCTTGATTCTTGTATATAAAGACCCCTTAATGTCACAACCATTCCACACATCAATTGCAAACAATCTGAGCATTGGAGGAGCTTACAATCTGATTGAAGGCCTTCCTAATCATCCATTAATCATCTAGTAAGTTGCTTAACCCTTCTAAATTAATTCTAGCTTAGTAATTAGCTTAAAAGTCAATATATCGGGCTTAACGGTTGACTTTGTGATTAAACAACGATAGCTCAGTCGTATGTCAAATTAAAAGTACCGTTAGATAGGTAATTGTATGGGTATTAAACCCTTATAAGGGCAAGTACCAATTCCAGACCTAACTAGGTCGTTTGTCGGGTCAAACGTTGACCGAAAAAGTCAACAGAAATACAAAATGCAATTTAATGCACAATTAATGATCCGAAAGGTGTGCAACCTATTTTAACCTTAATATAACATGGTAATAAGTATGAAAACTTGTCTACGCTTGCCCGACTCGACAAATTTCTGTTTAAACCCGGTTCGGAACCGAAAGGCGCAAAACTTTGACTTTTGCGTTGACTTCGGTTCTGACCCGTTTTAGTTGGAATTAGACATGCCTTAAAGTCTCATTAGGATTGGGTTACATGCTAGTATAAGTCTCTGTACTTGTTTCATTGATTATCCGATGCATGCACACGTTTCCGTTAATCGCTTAAATTGGACCATAACGCCCTTATGACCCTACAACGAGAATTTTGAAAATGTGGAAGTACTATAATCTTAGTTACTGATTATTTAGCATGTACGTAAATTTTCACGTCAATCGGAGGTCTAGATTAGGAGATATGCGCATTAGCGTGAATAATAAACTTTTTATTAATTAAACGGCGCGATTAGCGCATAGCCTATCTAAACCCAATTTTCGGTACCAAAAATTTTACCCACTGATGTTAAATAATATTTTGGGATTTTTGAAGATTTTTAATTATTTTTAAACTGGTCTTAAGCTAGGCTTATCGCATTGATTCGGTTAATACCGAATACGCCCTTTTAGGCCATAAAACGAGTTTTACGAATCCGTTTGATACCAATCCAATTGCCACTGATTTAAAATAATAAATAGAGTGTTTTCAGCCTGTTTTTCTGATCAGAAAACTCAGAATGGTATTTTAAACAGTACGTCCCTTAAAACGGCTTTATACGCGTATTATACGCGTAGTTTGGTATTAAAACCATTTTTGCCACGTAAGACTTATTACCAAATATTATAACCTGTTAAAATTAATAATTTTGCTGATTAAATCAGACCCGTATCTCAGAAGTATTATAAATCCCTTTTATGGTCGTTAAAATGACTAAAATACCCCTACGGGGCATAATTAGGGAATAAACTCGTTATGGGCATTATGGAAGATATCATAATGATATCACAACATATTTGAAGCGTATTAACTTAGGAAACCTGTTCACGACCCTTTCGGTTACCCGTTATGCATTTTACGCGTTCGGTTCGGTTTATGTAACTAGTTTGCATAAACTAGCCGAAACGGGTCAAACGATATCATTTTTATCTCAAAATCCAGAATGTGAGTAGTAAACCCATATTAAACAAGTCTTCAAACTTGTCGGGTCTAAATCACATTCTATCCGGTCTTCGCTTAATCGTGCGTACGAACCGTATCTTTGAAACTAGCCGGTCTAAGCTTAAGCATAATTAAAGACCCGCTAGGATTCTAATAGGTTATATTTAACCTTCGTTCCAGATTAGGAGAAACAGTAAAAGCTACCTGCTATTTGATTATTGTGACTATACTTTGCATCAAGGTAAATACTTTTAACTTATTTTCCCTATACGGGCTTGGGTTACGGTACATAGCGTACCGCTTGATCGGGCATCAAATCTTCCACGCTTAGTGGTTAATTGAATAATTTGATCGGCTCGTTTTAAACAGATGTGTTTACTTTACAGCCTTTGGGGGGTTAATGACCATGTCCCGGATATCCTCGGCATTATCTTACGAGATTGCCACGACCTGAGCACGGGGTGTAGGCGTACTCCCGTGTATAACTCACTTACAGTGGTGTGTCTATTGATCTTTAACCCGGATACGTCCGGGCTACTGAACGCATAAGTAACATGTAAATCGTTAACAAGATTATCATATAAAATAATTCTCCCAAGTTAAACAAAATGTTTATGCCATGTGCATCCAAACCAATTTTCAATCATTTTATAAAATGAGTCAGTTGAATGTATTTACCAGTGTAAACTGACGTATTTTCCCAAAAAGATTAAATGCAGGTACTAGGCGAAATAGGCTGGGAGTCTCCTAAGCATCACTAGAAGTCTCGCAAACTTAAGATGCCGATGCCTGTTGAACCATAAACAATATTTTTATTATTCGATCCTACTGTGGATAAACACCGGATAATTGTGACTTTGTTTACAATAAATAAATTCGGTTGTATCTTATTTAAATTTGCTTCCGCTGTGCATTATTATATTGTGTTGTTTGACTATTACGTTGCCAACCACGTCACGATACTCCCCCACCGGGCCCACCGGTGACACGTGGAAATCGGGGTGTGACAGGTTGGTATCAGAGCCAACACTGAGTGAATTAAACACTAGCCTTTTGTGTTTAATCTCAGTTACACAATTGCACATATCTAAACTTTTGAGTCTAGACTTATAACATAGGACAAATTCCACCTTATTCGGTTTTTGTTTTGTCCTTTAAAACTTTATATTTTGTTATTGTTATCTTATGTTTTATTGACAGGAATAACAAAGATGCCTCCGAGGTTTTTGCGTACGCGAGGGCGTGGAAAGGGGCCGGTAGCCGCCCCCAACGACCATGAAGCAGGGCCATCTAATACACGAGGTCCTATCCCCGCCGAGAGTGATGGTACTCGACGGAACCAGAGAGGTCTCTTTCAACCGGCAAGACGATCGACTTCGAACAGCTCGACGACTCCCGCCCAGGACTCCTACGGGCCACACTCGGGAAATGAGCCTGGAGACTCGCACCGTTCGCACATACCGTTACAGCGATCCATGTCGCACCGCCCTTTTGGAGACCCCACTCCATTCTTTCAAGGCCAGTTTAACCCAGCGAATTATATACAAGAACCAGTGGGTTTCAACCCATTGGGACCGGAGGACCATTTCTCTGGAGGAAATGATATGGACGAGGAAGACGACCCTGTCGAGCCCGCATCAGGAACTCCCAACCACCCAATCGAGGTCTCGGATAGTTCAATTTATCACAGACCACCCTATGATGGTCCAGATAGCTTCCAGGCTATCTTTACTCGGCACGAATGGTATTATACACCTTCGCACCATTCGTCGCCGCTTGGGCAGCAGCAGCCTCACTATTCTTCGCCGCATGAGCAGCAGCAGCATCAAGATTCCTCTGGGAATCACCAGTTTGTGGCAGTTACGCCACCGCCTCCACCGCCACCAGTTCAACCGGCGCCTCCGCAACCGCAAAGACATAGGAGAACAGGAGCCCGGATGTCCACACGAAGAGAAGAGTTTCATTTCAACTCTCCTCTACAATCAAGTGGCAGAAACTATCAGCCGCTTCCAGAAGATCCACAAATGGGTGGACCATCAAACCCCTTCGCGCAGCAACCGCCACCAATGGGTTTCGATAATCAGATACCAGCATACACGGGTCCTTCGATGTATAACCCGTTTGAGCTACCAACCCACACTAACCCCGGTTACGCTGAAGCCGACCCATACCTGGTAGCTGCTAATTACAACGCTCTTAACCCTGATGGACCGTATGGGGGTCCTTGGGGAGTAGGGTACCCAGTCCAGGGGTACCAGATGCCTACACAACCCCCGTTTTACCAACAACCCCCGCCGTCTCTACAAATGTCGCCACCACTGCATCAGGAGATCCTGCAAAGTATTAGAGAGGTGCGACATGAGGCACGGGAAGATCGACGGCGCAACCAGGGAATGTTCAAGACCTTGACGAACCTAATCAAGGGAAAGAGCAAGAAGGATCAGTAAATCCTTTATGTGTATATGTCTACTTTAAAATTAAGTCCCTGCGTGGACATTTATGTGTGTATGTTTGTTGTGTGTATTGACCCCTACGTGGGTCTATCTTTCCATAAACCCCTACGAGGGTAAGTTGTATGTTTAGTCCATGCGTGGACTTATGTTTGTTTATGTCCCTACGTGGACAATTGTTAGTATGTTAACCCCTACGTGGGCATGTCTTCTGTAAGACCCCTGCGTGGGCATGTTGTTATGTTGTAGCTCCTACGTGGGCAAATTTCATGTGTGAAAGACCCGTTTAGGGCGATATGTAATGTTGTTATAAATTATTGGAGTGTTGTTTTATAAATTTCATGTTTGCCATTTGTGCATATATAATAATTATAAATGAAATAAATAAATTAAAATCATTCCTTTTAATCTGCCTAAGTAATTATTTAATTAAGAATCTTAAAGTGTGGAACCTAGCCTCGTGTCAAATATAAGACCGGGCCAAAATGGTAATACCGGTTTAAAAGATTCAAATTCTTGTTAACATCTTAAAACATGTTAACACTCCTGGCAGAAGTGATTCGTTAAAAATCACATGTCATTTTTTAAAATGAATAAGGATTCTTTAGAAGTTTCCTAATCCAGTATAATGATCTCTGAATCCTGGATTTACATCATCAATTAAGGTGATCATATTCAACCATACGTGGTAAAATAGCGCCTACGGGCCATGCTCATTTCTATATAAGCCAAAAGACGGTGGTAGCTAGGACTCCCTGTCTAATAAAGGTAATGAACTAGGTTCAAACCTTAAAAGTCTTGATTCTCAGAAATCATAGTATATTAAATTGTCCATGTGACCAAGCCTTATGTGCTAATATATATATTGTTATTGTTATATGTTTAGGATAAATTTAATTGAAATCCTAAATTAATACGATTAATGAGTTAACCAAGTAGGGTCTCTGTTACCATGGTTAACGAGTTACCCTAAGGGGGTAATTCTATAATAAACTTTCAAATAAAATATTGTTCTTGTTTCTGTAACAGTTCAATACAAATGGCAAATTCTAATGAAGTCAATAGCCCTACAGCGGCGCCAAATGAAAACGCCCAGATTACATTGACGGGCGCCGAACTAAAAGCTATCATTGATGGTGCTGTCACTCAAGCCTTGGATAGGCAATATGAAGAATACAGTGGTACCAGGAGTAGGACCCACTCCGTATCACACTCAAAGCCAAGAACACATTCTGAGGCTCATAACAAGCCTCCTCCCAAGAAGAACGGACCAAAGAAAGACGGTGATGACCGTCAGTCCACCAACAATCAAAGTGACCCATCCCAGCACTTGGTACTGCATCAAGGACCCCGTAACAAGGGTTGCACTTACAAATACTTCGTGTCTTGCAAGCCCCGGGATTTTACAGGGGAAAAGGGGGCCGTTGATTGCATGACGTGGCTGGATGAAATGGACACAGTGGTGGACATAAGCGGGTGCGCTGAACGGGATATAGTGAAGTTTGTGTCACAGTCCTTCAAAGGTGAAGCATTGGTCTGGTGGAGATCTCTGATGGAGGCCTCCGGAAAGATCCCGTTGTATAGCATGACGTGGGATCAATTCATTGCCTTGATCAAAGACAATTACTGCCCTCAACACGAGGTGGAAAAGATTGAATATGACTTTCTGTCATTGGTAATGAAGAACCTCGACTGCCAAGCTTACCTGACAAGCTTCAATACGCTGTCCAGGTTGGTTCCCTACCTGGTAACCCCCGAGCCAAAGAGGATCGCTCGTTTTATTGGCGGGTTGGAACCCGAGATCAAGGCCAGTGTTAAAGCTTCTCGGCCAGTTACCTTCAGGTCTGTAACTGACCTTTCCTTATCCCTCACACTTGATGCGGTCCGTCAGAGATCGCTGAGGAATAAGGATACTGAGAAGAGGAAGCGAGAAGATGATGGTTCGCGTAGGTCGAACAAGAAACACCGTGGGAACGGTGATCGAAAGAAGGGATCGGAGTCGAAGAAAGATGGGCATCGTTCTGATGAGAAGCCCACGTGCAAAACTTGCAAGAAAAAGCACTTTGGAAAGTGCAGATTTGGATCAAACTCGAATAACGAGTCAAGGTCTTTTGCTTGTGGTTTGTGCAAATCCAAGGAACACAAAACCTTGGATTGCAAGAAGATGAAAGATGCGACGTGCTATCGTTGCAATGAGAAGGGCCACATAAAGACTAACTGCCCCAAGAATAACAAGAAGCCTGAGGAGGCTAAGAAGACTAACGCCAGAGTCTTCAGGATGGATGCGCAGGAGGCTGTGCAAGATGATAACGTCATAACAGGTACATTCCTTGTAAATGATGTCTTTGCAAGAGTACTTTTTGATTCCGGTGCAGATAAGTCTTTTGTGGATCAGAAGTTTTGTAAATTGTTGAATTTACCTGTCAAAACCCTAAGCGTAAACTATGAGGTAGAGTTAGCAGATGGTACCATAGAAACCGTCTCTACTGTGTTAGATGGATGTACTATATCCATTAAGAACCATTCTTTTCCTCTGTCTCTACTTCCGTTTAAATTAGCTGGTTTTGACATAGTGCTGGGTATGGACTGGTTATCTCATAACCAGGCCCAAATCGTCTGTAAACAGAAACAGGTAGTAATAAAGACTCCGTCTGGTGAGTCACTTACCATTCGGGGAGATACCCAGTACGGACTGCCTGAGCAGGTGACTATGCTCAAGGCTTCCAAGTGTTTGAAGAGGGGATGTGTCATTTACATGGCGCAAGTGATTTTGGAGGAACCTAAACCGAAGTTAGAAGACATCCCTGTCATTTCTGAATACCCAAGAGTGTTTCCTGAAGATCTACCTGGCCTACCACCAGATAGACAAGTCGAATTCAGGATCGATATCATTCCCGGAGCGGCACCAGTTGCCAGAGCACCATACAGATTGGCACCCACCGAAATGAAGGAGTTGCGGACGCAGCTAGATGAACTGCTGGCTAAGGGTTTCATTCGACCTAGTTCATCTCCTTGGGGAGCGCCAATCCTGTTTGTCAAGAAGAAGGATGGATCGATGCGTCTATGCATCGACTATCGCGAGCTTAACAAGGTCACGATCAAGAATAGGTATCCATTGCCCAGAATCGACGATTTGTTCGATCAGCTTCAAGGGGCAAGTTACTTCTCAAAGATTGATTTGAGGTCTGGATACCATCAGTTGAAGGTTAAGGATGAAGACGTTCACAAGACTGCATTTAGGACTCGTTACGGTCACTACGAGTTTCTAGTGATGCCTTTTGGGCTCACCAATGCACCGGCTGCGTTCATGGATCTCATGAATCGCGTTTGCAAGCCGCACTTAGATAAATTCGTCATCGTTTTCATCGACGACATTCTCATTTATTCTAAGAACAAAGCTGACCACGAGAAACATCTTCGATGTATTCTCAAACTTCTGCATAAGGAGAAGCTCTATGCCAAATTCTCTAAGTGTGAATTTTGGCTACGAGAAGTCCAATTTCTTGGACACGTGGTCAGTGAGCGTGGTATCCAAGTGGATCCCGCTAAAGTTGAAGCTGTTATGAACTGGCAAGAGCCAAAGACGCCAACAGAAATCCGTAGCTTCCTAGGGTTGGCAGGATATTACAGGCGCTTCATTGAAAATTTTTCAAGGATTGCTGCACCCCTAACTTCCCTGACCAAGAAGAAAGTAAAGTTCGTTTGGGGTCCTAAGCAGCAAGAGTCCTTCGATGATTTGAGACAAAAGTTGAGCAACGCTCCTGTGCTTACCTTACCTGAAGGCGCTGAAGAATTTGTAGTTTATTGTGATGCATCACACACTGGCATGGGGTGTGTGCTTATGCAGAAAGGCAAGGTGATTGCCTATGCATCACGGCAGTTAAAGGTGCACGAAAAGAATTACACCACCCATGACTTGGAATTGGGTGCCGTTGTGTTCGCACTAAAACTGTGGAGGCATTATCTTTATGGAATCAAGTTTGTGATCTTTTCTGATCACAAGAGCCTCCAGCATTTGTTTAACCAGAAAGAATTAAACATGAGGCAACGCCGTTGGATGGAAACTTTGAATGATTATGATTGTGAAATCAAATACCATCCCGGCAAAGCGAATGTAGTCGCTGATGCCTTGAGCAGAAAGGAAAGGGTTAAACCCATACGCATTAACGCCAAGCGTATGGAGATAAAGAACAGTTTGATAGAAAGGGTGTTAGCTGCACAGAAGGAAGCTGTGTTGGAAGCTAACTATCCTAATGAAAAGTTAGGAGTGACTGAGGAGCAGTTGACTCTTAGCAAGGACGGAATCTTACGGTTAAACGGACGAATATGGGTTCCAATTTTTGGAGGACTTCGTGATGTCATCCTCCAAGAAGCCCATAGTTCCAAATACTCTGTTCATCCTAGAGCTGATAAGATGTACCAGGATTTAAAGGCAAATTATTGGTGGATAGGCTTGAAAAAGTCTGTGGCCGCCCATGTAGCAAAATGCTTGACATGTGCGCAAGTCAAAGCCGAGCATCAGAAACCGTCAGGTTTGCTACAACAGCCTGAACTTCCTACGTGGAAGTGGGAAATGGTAACTATGGATTTTATTACCAAGTTACCCAAGACAAGAAAAGGCAATGATACGATATGGGTTATAGTTGACCGACTGACTAAGTCAGCTCATTTCTTACCCATCAAGGAGACTTATAGCTCCGATATGTTAGCCCAGTTATACGTTGACAAGATTGTAGCCCTACACGGCATACCTGTAGCTATTATCTCTGACCGGGATACTAGGTACACGTCACATTTTTGGAAGAGCTTCCAGCAATCTTTGGGCACACGTTTGAACTTTAGTACGGCTTACCATCCTCAGACTGACGGTCAGAGTGAGCGTACTATTCAAACGTTGGAAGACATGCTGCGTGCATGTGCGATCGATCTGGGAGGTAGCTGGGATAAGAACCTACCCTTGATCGAATTCTCCTACAACAATAGCTACCATACCAGCATAAAGCTGCGCCTTTTGAGGCATTATACGGTAGAAAATGTAGATCGCCAGTTTGTTGGGCGGAAGTGGGAGAAGTCCAGTTATCAGGACCAGAGATCGTGTTCGAAACGACGGACAAGATTGTCCAGATTCGTAACAATCTCCAAGCTGCCCGGAATAGGCAGAAGAGTTACGCGGATCCAAGTCGTAAGGACTTTCACTTCGAAGTAGGTGACAAAGTCCTACTTAAAGTGTCACCCTGGAAGGGGGTGATGCGATTTGGTAAGAAAGGCAAACTAAGCCCGAGATACATAGGACCTTTCGAGGTTATCGAACGTGTCGGGTCAGTTGCCTATAAGTTGAACTTACCAGAAGAGCTCAGTGGAATTCACAATGTGTTCCACATTTGCAATCTAAAGAAGTGTTCCGCTGATGATTCACATGTCATGCCACATACAAATGTGCAAATAGATAAGAGCTTAACGTTTGTTGAAAAACCTTTGTCGATTGAAGATCGACAGGTAAGGAAACTTCGAAGGAAGCATATACCTTTTGTAAAGGTCAAATGGGATGCCCGAAGAGGTCCCGAGTATACGTGGGAGTTGGAATCCACCATGAAAGAAAAATACCCTTATTTGTTTCAGTAAATCTCGGGTCGAGATTTATTTTAAGGGGGAGAGGATGTAACACCTCAGAATTTCGTGTTCAATAACGTAACGACACGTGTCACGTGTGACAAAACGCTTTGTAGACTCGGAATTATTAAAAATGATTGACAGGATTTAACCGTGTCGTTATGTTAACTTTTGCACCTCTGAACGACCTCGTTATAAATCCCAAGACTCAATCTATGTTAAAAACACCTTGTACATATTCAAATTCAGGAAATTATTGCCAATAATGGAATTGGAAATGTATGATAGGATTCTACGAAGAAAAGAATGGAAACCCGTTGTTTTCGGGTCTTGTTATTGGATCCAATTGAAACAAACGCAAATGGTAGGGTATCCAACAGTAAAAGACCCATAATGGAGGCCCCTAAATGGTAAAATAATGCCCACCATTCGTTTATACCACTTGCCCTTCGAAACACAACAAACAAAAATCAAAAATCTGATTTATATGTCTCAGGCGGCCCGCCTGAGACTTGGTTGTTCGGAACGCGGGCCGCTTCCGGCCTACAGATACGGGAAAAACAGGCAGCAGCCTGTTTAGTGCGATTGTGACCCTTTCAACCGGTTTTTCTTGCATGTGCATGGCCCCTAGACATCCCTACACACTACTTACAAGTGTTGATCAATTGTGGATGGCCCTAGACTTGGTTGTCACTCTCTTGTGGTGCTTGATTCTTGTATATAAAGACCCCTTAATGTCACAACCATTCCACACATCAATTGCAAACAATCTGAGCATTGGAGGAGCTTACAATCTGATTGAAGGCCTTCCTAATCATCCATTAATCATCTAGTAAGTTGCTTAACCCTTCTAAATTAATTCTAGCTTAGTAATTAGCTTAAAAGTCAATATATCGGGCTTAACGGTTGACTTTGTGATTAAACAACGATAGCTCAGTCGTATGTCAAATTAAAAGTACCGTTAGATAGGTAATTGTATGGGTATTAAACCCTTATAAGGGCAAGTACCAATTCCAGACCTAACTAGGTCGTTTGTCGGGTCAAACGTTGACCGAAAAAGTCAACAGAAATACAAAATGCAATTTAATGCACAATTAATGATCCGAAAGGTGTGCAACCTGTTTTAACCTTAATATAACATGGTAATAAGTATGAAAACTTGTCTACGCTTGCCCGACTCGACAAATTTCTGTTTAAACCCGGTTCGGAACCGAAAGGCGCAAAACTTTGACTTTTGCGTTGACTTCGGTTCTGACCCGTTTTAGTTGGAATTAGACATGCCTTAAAGTCTCATTAGGATTGGGTTACATGCTAGTATAAGTCTCTGTACTTGTTTCATTGATTATCCGATGCATGCACACGTTTCCGTTAATCGCTTAAATTGGACCATAACGCCCTTATGACCCTACAACGAGAATTTTGAAAATCTGGAAGTACTATAATCTTAGTTACTGATTATTTAGCATGTACGTAAATTTTCACGTCAATCGGAGGTCTAGATTAGGAGATATGCGCATTAGCGTGAATAATAAACTTTTTATTAATTAAACGGCGCGATTAGCGCATAGCCTATCTAAACCCAATTTTCGGTACCAAAACTTTTACCCACTGATGTTAAATAATATTTTGGGATTTTTGAAGATTTTTAATTATTTTTAAACTGGTCTTAAGCTAGGCTTATCGCATTGATTCGGTTAATACCGAATACGCCCTTTTAGGCCATAAAACGAGTTTTACGAATCCGTTTGATACCAATCCAATTGCCACTGATTTAAAATAATAAATAGAGTGTTTTGAGCCTGTTTTGCTGATCAGAAAACTCAGAATGGTATTTTAAACAGTACGTCCCTTAAAACGGCTTTATACGCGTATTATACGCGTAGTTTGGTATTAAAACCATTTTTGCCACGTAAGACTTATTACCAAATATTATAACCTGTTAAAATTAATAATTTTGCTGATTAAATCAGACCCGTATCTCAGAAGTATTATAAATCCCTTTTATGGTCGTTAAAATGACTAAAATACCCCTACGGGGCATAATTAGGGAATAAACTCGTTATGGGCATTATGGAAGATATCATAATGATATCACAACATATTTGAAGCGTATTAACTTAGGAAACCTGTTCACGACCCTTTCGTTTACCCGTTATGCATTTTACGCGTTCGGTTCGGTTTATGTAACTAGTTTGCATAAACTAGCCGAAACGGGTCAAACGATATCATTTTTATCTCAAAATCCAGAATGTGAGTAGTAAACCCATATTAAACAAGTCTTCAAACTTGTCGGGTCTAAATCACATTCTATCCGGTCTTCGCTTAATCGTGCGTACGAACCGTATCTTTGAAACTAGCCGGTCTAAGCTTAAGCATAATTAAAGACCCGCTAGGATTCTAATAGGTTATATTTAACCTTCGTTCCAGATTAGGAGAAACAGTAAAAGCTACCTGCTATTTGATTATTGTGACTATACTTTGCATCAAGGTAAATACTTTTAACTTATTTTCCCTATACGGGCTTGGGTTACGGTACATAGCGTACCGCTTGATCGGGCATCAAATCTTCCACGCTTAGTGGTTAATTGAATAATTTGATCGGCTCGTTTTAAACAGATGTGTTTACTTTACAGCCTTTGGGGGGTTAATGACCATGTCCCGGATATCCTCGGCATTATCTTACGAGATTGCCACGACCTGAGCACGGGGTGTAGGCGTACTCCCGTGTATAACTCACTTACAGTGGTGTGTCTATTGATCTTTAACCCGGATACGTCCGGGCTACTGAACGCATAAGTAACATGTAAATCGTTAACAAGATTATCATATAAAATAATTCTCCCAAGTTAAACAAAATGTTTATGCCATGTGCATCCAAACCAATTTTCAATCATTTTATAAAATGAGTCAGTTGAATGTATTTACCAGTGTAAACTGACGTATTTTCCCAAAAAGATTAAATGCAGGTACTAGGCGAAATAGGTTGGGAGTCTCCTAAGCATCACTAGAAGTCTCGCAAACTTAAGATGCCGATGCCTGTTGAACCATAAACAATATTTTTATTATTCGATCCTACTGTGGATAAACACCGGATAATTGTGACTTTGTTTACAATAAATAAATTCGGTTGTATCTTATTTAAATTTGCTTCCGCTGTGCATTATTATATTGTGTTGTTTGACTATTACGTTGCCAACCACGTCACGATACTCCCCCACCGGGCCCACCGGTGACACGTGGAAATCGGGGTGTGACACTTACCATCGACCATTTTTCCAAAAATGTGTTTCACAGTTCCGTTGAAAGCCTTATCAACATCAAATTTCTTCTTGTCAAAATAAAATTGATTTGAAATTTCAACGTTTCCAACTTTCTTCTTAAAATTTTCAGCCCGCAATGGTGGAAAATTCACATCATCCACATTCGGAACTGATTTCTCAACCTTTTCTTTAACAACTTTTGGCTCCTCTGATTTTATGGAATTAAATTCATCACCAGAACTGTTTCCTGAACCCTTAACAACCCATTTTTGATTTTTCAGATTTTCTTTTCTTTTAACCACATTCTTTGAACATTCACCAATCTCAAAGGTTGAATTTTCAAAGCCTGTAAATTTTCTGGTTGTAAGTACAGTTTTCTCAACAACTTTTTCTTTCAATTTACCAGAGACTTCCTGTTTTGGTTTGAATGTTTTCGGACAATTTCTAGCAATATGACCAGCAGTTTTGCACTGAAAACAGGTTCTTGTCTCAGTCTTCTTCTGAATAACACTTTTCCTCATCTCATCTTGCTTCTTTGCAAGGAATTCTTGATTTGTCTGCTTTCTGAATGCTTGCTCTTTCTCACCATCTAAAGATTTTCCTGAAACAAACACAGTTTTTGGTTTAAAAAATTTTTCATTTTTATAATTTTTCGGTTGATTAAATCCTAATCCTTTCTTTTTGAAATTACAGTTATGGTTTGGTTTCTTTTGAAAACCAGAACCAGAACTGTAACCTTTATTCTTGTTTAAACGTTGTTGAACTCTTGAGGTGTATTTGTTAGGTTTATCAATAAGATTTAAATCTTTTATTTCAGAAATGTTAATTTCTGTAAGTTTGAAAACCTTTTTTATCATCTCAGTTTTTACACCTCTTATTGGAAAAATCTCATCAGAATATAATTTGTCAGAATCTTTCAAAGTATATGCTACTTTGACAGGTTCGTCATTCAAATTAGATTTTGATAACAAAAATTCCTTATCATAAACCCGTTTGTCCTTTTTGATTGTTAACTTTGATGTATCGGACCCAGACTTTGACTCGGATTTGGACTCCGGTTTTGACTCCTCTATGTCATCTTTGTCTAACACCTGAACGACCACGCTTTTTATCAAATCGGACTCATGATCAGTATCAGACGAGGTGAACGTAACATCAATATTTTCTGGAAAATTATCCGACGACGCAGACTCCCACTGTAAGTTAATTGCCTTTTTGACTCTTTCGGAATTTGGATTTCGAGACAAATATCCATTTTCGACCGGGGGCGGACATCTA
Source organism: Helianthus tuberosus (assembly GCA_030545235.1). Lineage (NCBI taxonomy): Eukaryota > Viridiplantae > Streptophyta > Magnoliopsida > Asterales > Asteraceae > Helianthus > Helianthus tuberosus. The sequence goes on from JARYGA010017516.1 coordinate 57,143, forward strand.
TTGTAGACAACACTTGGTTTCTTACCAGAAATTTCTACCTCATCCTCTTCTTTTGTCCCTGACTTCTTTCCTTCTGAAGTCTTCTCTTCCTCAAACATCTTCATTCTTTCAACGATCGGATAAATCCTATCAACAACAAAAGTAGAACATGAGTAACTTTCTAATAAATTTTTAACTCTCTCAGTTTCTATTCTTTGTGTTGCCAGCTTCAATTCCAGATCAGCACATTTCTTTGTGTAGAAGTTGACATCATCAAGTTGTCTCATGTAAGCTCCTTTGAGTGTATTCATTGCTACAGCTTGTTCACAGTTTGAATCAGTATACTTGTTGATTTCTCTGTTCATTGTATCATACGATTCTTTTAATCTGTTAATGTTGTGCAACAGTTCATTGTTTTGTTTGATCAAAGAGTCACAATTCAAGCACTTTTCAGGAACTTTGACTGCTTCAGTATCAACTTTGATTTCAAATTCAGGAACATCTTTGACTGTTTTGTTTGATTGGAAAAACTCATTTCTTTTCTTTTTCTCAGCTTTAGCTTCAGCTTTTAACCTTTCTTCTTCTTCTTCTTCTTCAATTTTTCTCCATTTTTCTTCTTCAGCTTCCCTGACCTTTCTGATTTTTTCTGCCCATTTCAGATCATAAGCATTAGCAATAAAAGCTTTATGATCTGTAGATTTGTTTGGAACATAATCATCCCAATTGAAATTTTCCCATCTAAAGCCTTCAGGTAACTTTTCATCATCTTGATTTACCAAACACACTTTGCTGTCTGTTGGAATGTAATTATCCCAACCGAATCCATCATCCTTTCCCAGACAAGCTTTCTTTGAATCTTTAATCTCCATTCTACCATGTGCAGTTTGTGCTTGATGTGGTGCCTGTTGTTGTTGATATGGCTGTTGTGTGACTTGATGATAAATCGCCTTTTTGTAGTAATCGTTGTTTCCGAAAGGGTTTTGAGCTCCACTCGCTTCTCGATTTGTGCACTCTCTCTTGAAATGTCCCTTTTCCCTGCAACGAAAACAAGTAACTTTAGATTTATCAAAACCTAAAGGTGAAACATGTGCCTCGCGAAAATCATCTCTGCCTGTGATTTGTTTAAACTTTTCAGCCCGTCTCAACTCACTGGCCATGCACCATTTAATATCCATTAATTCCATTTCCTCGGCATCAATTTGATCGTAATCCTCTTTCGTGAGCATTGGATTACCGATCCTCCCTGCAACTAATCCACCATAAGACTCAAGCACTGTAACCAACAATGACATGTGGCTTTTAGCAACTTTTTCTGTATAGTTCTGATCATTCTCAAGCTTTAAGGCAATGTTGCATTGAAGAACTTTTCCACTTTTTGTTGTAGTGAACTGAGGATCGTATATCGGAAATGAAGAAAATCCAGATGTGCTGCTTGATCCTTGAGTTGATTTTTCCGAAGAACCTTTTGCATTATAAGCTGTTTCAACCTTTGAAGAGAGATTCGTCTTTTCACTAACACCACTCTTAAAATACAAGCTGATGTCTTGTTCTCCATCATAATTCTTCATTCGAGCAATCTTCCTCTGCTCCATCTCTTGAGCTTCCAGATGTTTGATGAATTCTCCCAATGTTAAATTTTTATAATCCTTCCGATTGTTTCTCAACATCATCAGAAAAGTACCCCAAGTCTCATGTCGTAGTGCATCAGCAAGTTTCTCAATCAGCTCATCAGTATCCTTTTTAATACCAAGTTTTGACATATTTCTCACCAAGTTACAATATCTTTCAATAATTTGCTTGGTGTTTTCAGATTTCAAACCCCGAAAAAGATCAAATTCTTTCTTCATGAGTGACATCTTGTTTTTAAGCATATCATCACTTCCTACAGATTTTGCTTCCAATTCAGTCCAGATCGAATAAACACTTCCATCATGTTGAAGTAAAATCAAAATGTCTTCTTTAATTGCTTGCTGAAGTAGACTCACCATCAATTTTTCATCTCTATATTTCTTTTTCTCATCAGCACTCATTTCTCTGACTGTTAACTGAATACCATTCCTTGTGGGCTTTTCATATGGTTCTTCAGTGTGATCCCATGCATCCAAATGATAAGCTTCAACCCAATTTCCAAACCGTTCGGACCACGCATTGTAATCATTAATATCCAAGAGCTTTGGTGGTTTCTGTGATGTTCCGGTTTCATTTTCCAAGTTCATATTCTGAGCAATAGAAACCGGAGTAGTCGGAGTAGCAAACACGTTGTAAAAATCGTTGTCCATGATTCGGATTTTCAAATAAGCTGTATCACCTTGTAAAACACCTGACAACACACAAACGAAAACACAATCAGAATAAGACTTATCCATTAACAAAATAAGACTGGTATTCGAACTGATGAATATTCTGTACGGACTGAAGGTTGACACACTGTGCGAACTGCTATGACCCGGATCAAAATCAAAACGACCAGACCCTTTTACGTGCAAACTGACGGACTTTCAATCGACCTGGTGAACCTTTAAACACTTTGAACTCCAAACCTTGTGACCTATAGACTTAATGTAAATTAACAATTTGATTAACCATGATTGGGCCGTAAGTATACCAGAGAGATCAATGGGCCTCACAATAACACATGCAATCTGTTAATACAAATCACATGACACTCTAGTAATGACAAAACAGTATCATTGAGCCGATAAAATTGATTATATCAATGTGACCCTTTATCTAAAATGGCCGACAAACTTGAATGAAGATTACTTAATTCCCATAATATTCTTGAACCAAGCATTCACGTGACCTCATGACACACTTTAAAACTTTCACATGCAAATCTTGAATAAAGCAATCATGTGACCGACTCGTGATTTTTAGTCCCAACAAACTGACACCTCGAATTCAATGTTACACAATATTCGATGAACAATCATGTGAAATACTGAAACACTTTCAAACGGGCACCATGTTTCAAACGGTCATGTCCAATTTCAAACGGTAAGGTGGCAGTTTCAAACGGTAGGGTGCAAATTTCAAACGGTCAGGTGCAGTTTCAAACGGTCAGGCACAGATTTCAAACGGTCAAGGTCAATTTCAAACGGTCAGGCGCTGGGCTCGTTCAAACGGTCACCAGTTTTGAAGCCATTTTAACCACTTTTACTTCGAATTTTGAACTGAAACTTTCAAGGGTTTCTTAAAATGCACTTTTACACATTCTGTGAAACATTGATACAATTTTAACCGTGAAAAATTTTTAAATTTTGAAAGAAGGTGTAGAAAATCATAATTTGTGGCTGAATTGGTATGAACTCTTCCTCCTGAGCTCTGATATCACTTGTAGGATCGTTTTCTGACCCGAACGAGTCGATCAGAAGAGTTTATCTCTAAATGAAAGGTGGAAACAGACGTGTAGAGTTCAATTCAGCTAGATTTACTCACTAAACTGTTGTATGATTGATTTCGTAACGTATTACAACCTGACAACACTTCGGCAGCACTTCGTTGCACAAGCCGGAAAGTTTCAAATGATGAAAGTTTGAAGGGTATTTATAGGACAAGACCCTGACCATTTGAAGATGGCATACCATGCTTCAAACGGTCACCACTTTCAAACGGTCAACCTCAAACGGTTACAATTTCACACAAACGACACCTTCAAACGGTCAACCAACTTTTGTCTTATATGAAATATACAATTCTGTTTCCATGTGCATGTTGTTTTCACGATGTTGTAATATGATGATGTCACCCATTTGATGTCATCATCAAGCATGATGACATCATGTTTGCTCAGATCCGCAACCAGACCAAGACTCGATATAAGACGAAGTCAACAGATGTATGCACCAACATCCATGAAGATAGCTGGGGCATTCGTCAAACCAAAAGGCATGACAGTGAACTCGTAGAGACCATATCTCGTGCGGAAGGCAGTTTTGGGAATATCTTCTTCGAGTACACGAAGCTGATGATACCCAGAATGCAAATCGATTTTGGAAAAACATGTAGCACCTTGCAGTTGATCAAAGAGATCATCGATTCGTGGTAGGGGGTATCGATTCTTGATGGTAAGCTTGTTAAGCTCACGATAATCGATACACATTCGAAAAGACCCATCTTTCTTTTTCACAAATAGGATAGGAGCGCCCCAAGGTGAATAACTCGGTCGGATGAATCCTTTATCAGATAATTCTTGAAGCTGTTTAGATAGTTCTTGCATCTCAGACGGTGCAAGATAATAAGGTGTTTTCGCAATCAGGTTAGCATTGGGTACAAGATCAATATGAAATTCGACTTGACGAACTGGAGGCAAACCAGGCAGTTCATCAGGAAACACCTCAGGATAATCTCGAACAATCGGAATATCTTGAATACACTTGTTCTTGCCTTTCTCCTCGGTGACATGTGCCAGGAATGCCACATATCCTTTTCGTAAATAACTTTGGGCTTTCGTACACGACATGAGTTTCAAACCACCTGATGGTTTCTCACCACGAACCTCTAGGACATCACTAGACGAAAAAGGGATACGAACAATCTTATCAAAATAAACCACCTCAGCATGAAACTTAGTTAACCAATCCATCCCTACGATAATGTCGAAACTTCCCAGTTGCATCGGTGTGAGGTCAATAGGAAAAAGATGGTTATCGAGGTTCAACTGACAATCGTGAATAACAGAATCAAGTACGAGTGGTTTACCAGTAGCAACTTCAACAGATAAGGGTTTCCACAATTTAGTTCTAGGTATCGCAAGCAAAGGCTCAAATAATAACGAAACAAAACTTCTATCGGCACCAGAATCGAAAAGAACAAATGCAGGTTGATGGTTAACAAGGAACGTACCATTAACAACCTCGTTGTCAGCCCTCGCCTCATTTGCATTCAAGTTGTACGCTCGTCCACGAGCGGGATTCACATTCGCGTTCGTGTTGACCAATTTCGGGCAGTTGTTGCGGAAATGACCCATTTCACCGCAGTTGTAACATGAACTAGGTGGGAATCTAATAGCATTTCCCTGAACCTATGTTGGATTCTGAGCAGCTTGATTTTGACCCAAATGACAGATGTTGGTTGTGTGCCTAAGTTTACCACAAGTAGTGCGCTGTTTACAAGCCTGTTGGGTCGCATGATGACTATTGCACCGAGTACAGTGAGGTGCAGTACCAGCATATTGTTTCTTGGCAGGAGGTTGTGCCGGTGGGTTCTGAGCATTTTGTGGTAACAACAAAATTTTGGGAAACCTTTCGCTTTCCCGACCTCCTTGATGACTCGCCTTTCTTACCCTTACCTTTACCCTTGTCTTGAGCGGAATTGGTCGACTGCTTCTTATCACCCTTATGGGCCAATTTATCTTTTCTGACTTGTGACTCAGTCAGAGTAGCAGCCAATTCAATCGCTTGACGAACAGTGGTAGGATTACTACCTGTTACGATGTCTTGCACAGAATCGGGTAGACCATCGATATACCTCTCAATCGCTTTTTCCAACGGGGTAACCATAGTAGCACACAACAAACTCAGCTCTTCATAACGATCCATATACGCACGGTGTTCTCCCCCATCTTGTTTCAGATCATCGAATTCTCGTTCCAAAGCCCTAATCTCGTGATGGGGACTGAACTATTTCATCATGAGAGCCCTAAGCTCTTCCCAAGTTTGTGCCATCGCCACATCGGCACCCCTATCACGCATCATACCGTTCCACCATGTAAGAGTAGGCTTCTCAAAAACACTTGACGCAAACTCAACCTTACGCTCATTCGGACACTGAACATGTCTAAATGTACTTTAGAGACTCTCGAACCATTG